>VZTT01048184.1:0-10607 GCA_013400855.1 Buphagus erythrorhynchus
GTTCAGCCTGGAGAACAGGAGATCTCTTCCATGTCTATCAGAACCTGGCAGGATGTGGAGGAGTCAGATCCAGACTCTTCCCAGTGGTGCCCTGTGCCAGGAACAGGGACAGTGCTCAAAAAATTGAAATTCAGGAGGCTCCACTCACACCTAAAAAGGAGAATTTTAGGGTTGGTCAAACACTGGTTGTCCAAGGATGCTGTGAACTCTCCATCCTTGGAGATATCCAAACCCTGGTCCTGGGCAATCTGCTCCTTGGGCAGAGTCCTTGGTCATCTCCAGAGGTTCCTCCAGTTCCTCCACCTTCAGCAATCCTGTGGTTCTCTGAAAATGAGGAACAACCAGCTGGAAGTGCAGAAATTATGGTGTGTGTTGTGACATTTGGAAAACACTGTTTACTTTAGCCCAACATTTATTTTTCTTTCCAGTAGATGTTACTGCTGCTCTCATAAATAATTCAGGTTTTATAAGCCGGAGTATATTATTTAAAATGGTACAAATTAATCACCTTTAGTGCATTCTGGGGCCTCTGTGTTATTTTTAATGAATTTGTAAAACACTCCTTCAGTGTTCGAACAGGATTCACTTCCATTTGCAGACCAGCCTGGACAGATCAATATTTCATGGATTTCTGTGGCTCATTCATATTTAGTTCTTCCAGAAAAGCTTTTTTTCCCCAGTGATATGGGGACAACACAGGTCTCTGGTGTGAGAAGTAGTGAAATAAATATGTAAAGAAATATTTAAAGTTTAAATTTCACGTATTTTCACATCCAGGGCTCCTGAACTGTTATCACACACAACCTGTGCTGACTTTTTCTGCACAAAGTAGTCAAAAAAATCAACTTAAAGCATCTCAAACATCTCCTCATTATCCCAAAATGTGGTGGAATGAAACTCCTTGGCTTTTTCCACTTTACCAGTGCCTGTCTTTTAAATAGGAGCCGTACTTGTGGCCAAATAATGTCACTTGTTCCTTTCTTTTTTTAGCTCCTGCTTTAATGTTTGCAATATCTCATAGACAGAGCATGAGATGAGTCTGCTTTAATTAGCTCTGGCATGAAAAAACCCTCTTTTGGGAAATAAATAAATAAACATGTGCATATTAGACTATTAAAAAGACGGTCTGTACACCCCCAGCTTTATTTCTGTGTAATAAAATTTAAAATTCCATGTGGAAAGTCCTTCTGGATGTGCAGGAGTGACCTTCAATGACTGCAAATCATTTAATGAGCCTGTTAGGTGCACATTAGAGAGAAGAAATGCTTCTGGGGAGACATGTGGATTTCTATAGGTTTAAGGTTGGCAAATTGAAAGATTTCTGTTGTGCTGGAAGAACTTCCCTGAGTTAAAAGGTATTAGAATTGCTTATTGGTTCAGACTGGAAAAACTCTCCAAGATCATGAAGTCCAGTCATCAACCCAGGTCCCCAAGTGCCACATCCATGGAGTTTTTGATATTTCCAGGGATGGGGACTCCACCCCTGCCCTGGGCAGCTGTGCCAGTGCCTGGCCACCCTTTCCATGAAGGAATTTTCCCAATATCCACCCTGAGCCTGCCCTGGCCCAGCCTGAGGCCGTTCCCTCTCCTCCTGTCCCTGTTCCCTGGGAGCAGAGCCCGANGCACTGCCCTGCTCCTGCTGCCACCCCAGGGCTGGCACAGCCCAGGTGCCCTCAGCCTTTTTTGTCACTGTTTGGGGTTTTTGGGGTCCTTTTGGGATCCTGAGACTGTCTCAGCAGTCCCCAGTGCTGGAGCTCATTCTTGAGCCTTGCCCAGATGGAATTGTGGCTCGTAGGAGCCCTCAGAGCAGTGGGGAATAGAGACCAGCATTTGTAGAAAGGCACAAATCCACAGTTTATTCCATGAAGGCATCCAATCTAGCACATACCACGGTTATTGTTTCACAGGGGTTTTTATATCTTTTGTGGGTTTTACAGTTTGAACCAATTACCAAGGGAATTCTACATTCTAACCAAACCCTGGGGGATTTTACATTCAAAGCTAGCCTGTGGATACTAAAAGAAGATGAACCACTAATATTAAAGATTCATCATTTAACAAGCCATTTCTTATCTTTAAGCTATGGTTTTCCAAGGGGCCTGCTCTGGGGATGCAGAGGGACTTTCTGCTCCCTCCACATTTTTGACTATTCCAAAGATAAAATTTGGATCCATCCATGGCATTCCCTGTTTTGGGCTGCTGGTTCATACAGTGCACATTCATTTTCTTCTCCTGTTAACTTGGAGTCAAATCTACCAAAATAAATATTAGCACAGAAACTACAAATGATGATAAATAGACCAAAGCTCAAAATGTTTGATGTTTTTGTTTCTATTCTGCAATAATACCTCTGCCACCTTTCTTATCTTGAAAATAATCAAGCAGCTGATAATGATGTTGTAATGCAAATCAACAGATTTTGTTACTTTCACAGCATGAAGCATCAACAGTAAAGAAAACCATGTCCAGCCTTTATTAATTTTTTTCCTGAGATGAAGAAGAACTAATATATTGTTGGGAATATCCATTCTGCTTTTATCCCACAAGGATTTGCCGTTTTACCACTGAGTGAGGACTGAAAAAAGGGGGTTTAATTTGCTGTTGCAATCCCCAAAATCCATATTAATGATTGCTGGTACTGCAGGGATTTTTATGCTGCAGATCCCTTCTCCTTTTCCCATGTTCTCATTTTCCTCACGCAAACCTTTCAAGGGTTCTTCTCTTCCAAACTCCATGATAATGATATGAAAATAATCATATCTAAATAATGATATACAAAAATATTTTGCAATTATAGTCCATAAAATTCTAATGCCATCATTTGAGCATTTGCACTTGTCCCATTTGCATAGTGACTTATATCTGATGAACCACCCCAAGCAACTGAGGACCTACTTCCATATAAACTTCCAAGATGCATGGAAATTGCTGTTATATTTAGGGATTGATGGGAGACCTTCCCAGTTGGGAGAACAGAAAAATTCTTTCTTTTTAGAGGTGTCTTGTGCCTTGCTGCAGTCCCTGGGATGGTCACAATCCATGTGGGATGTGGAAATTGCACCGTGACTGAGTCTTGGTCACCAGGGACCTGCTTTGGCCAGCCAGGACTCAACCAGCCCATAGTTAGGGATTAAAAATCCCCTTTTATTGAGAAAAGATTTATTATGTAGAGTTATCTCAGCTGTAGGTTATTGAAACACATTCCAAGCTGAACTTGATCCCAACATTTTGGGAAATCAGGCAGTTTTCAAGGAAGACAACCCCAGTGCAGCTCTGAGCCCTTCCTGCCAGCCAGGGATGGAGATTCCTGGAGTGCCAGGCCAGGTCCTAGCAGGGTGGGGAGCTCACAGGATGTCCCAAAGCCCTGTGCTGCCCTTTATCCTCACTAAATTCTTGGAATGAAATGTCATTGTCCAGGTGGGCTGTGGTGGTTTAATCCCCTCTCCCACTGCCCTGCCCTGGGCTGGGGTGAGAATTNACTTGGAAACTGAGCCCAGCACAGCCCCTCTCCCACTGCCCTGGGCTGGGGTGAGAATTCAGAGGGTGCAAGTAGGAAAAATCCTGGATTAAGGTAAGGACAGTTTGATGGGACAGAATAGGAAGAAAATAATGATGATGATGATGACGATTGTAAAAAAATTAGAAAATACAAAAGAATTGATGCTCAGTTGCTCAATGCTCGCTGATGGATTTTTCAGTGCACAAGGTACACCAGCAACACAAAAAGAGCAACTCCTTTCCCCCCTGACTTTGTGATTAGTTCCTGTTAAAAGACAAGGTTCCTCCAGGCTGAATTCCACCTCAGAGCTGGCTTTAATCAACGGTGGGGCTGCTTCCTCTCCAGGCTTTGCCTGATTGATGTGGCCTCCCTGGAACTCGTGGAGCAAATGAAATCAGGGTCATCTGCTGGAAGAAGCAATAAAAAATCACCTCGAGGAAAGAATCAAGGCCATCAGGGATCTGCCTTTAAAATAAGGGACATGGAGCCAGCATAACTCTGGCTGTCACTTGCTGGTTCCTGTGACAAGGACCTGCCTGTGTGGACAAGTCTCCTGCTCCCGTGTCCCTGCTGAGCAGGCAGAGCCTGGCAGAGACAATTTCAGCCCAATTTCTGTCCAGTCACTGCTGGAGTGGCCCTTAGGTGACCTGAGTGTCACCTAAGTGTGGGGGTAAAAGAGTGTCCCTCCCTCAGAGCCACCTGAAAGCTTCCTGTCACCCCAATTCCTGGAGGTACCCGGGGTCACCTGCAGCCCCGGGAGATGTGAAACCCTGGCAGGTTTATCTGAGCAGAGAAAAGCAGGAGCAGAGATCCTGCAGCAGCTCCCAGCTGGCACTCACCTCACTCGTGTGGGAATCACTTGGATAAATAGATGGAATATGAGGTTCCAGCCTCGTCTGGGCACTTGTGATGATGTTTGTCTCACTGGGCATGGTGGTGTTTGGCCAAAGGTTGGATCTGATGACCTGGAGGCTTTTTCCAAGCTTAATGATCCCGTGGTTCTGTGGAGGCCCCAGGAGATGATCCTGAGCCAAAACTGGTGCCACCCATGCTGGAGCCATCCCCTTAAACACCCAGCTCCACTGGGAATGTCCCACTCAGCCCAGCACTCAGCTCAGTCTGGGTGACACACAGAGAGAGGAAAGAAAGCTGCATTCTCCTGTCAGCCTCAGCTGACACTGGAGTTACAGGGATCTTACCTGAGACATTTCAGGTGGATTTTGCCTGAATCCTACTGAAAATCCAATCCCAAGGGTTGCTTTACCCCAGATCCTGCTGGAGTGAGCTCCTCTGGCTTGTGGTGTGTTGTGACTGGACAAAACAGCTCTTCCTTGCTCTGACTTTTTTGGGATTTCATCTTCTCCAGAGGATTTGTTACTGCACCCTGGCATGTGTGCTCAGCATCCTCCCTTTGAACTGCACTGCCCCTCATCCCCTGCTCCCCAGCTTCCTCAGGAACCTGGGCCCTTCCCCTGGATGCTCCTCCTGATGCCTTATCTGGAATCAAGAAGCTCTGGATGCTTGGCCAGTGTGGGGACAGTGGTGATGATTCACAGATGGCCCCGAAATCCTGGCAGGCACCCAGGTTCTCAGAGGGACAGGGAATTGTGCTCTCCATGAAATAAATGCAGCAGCTTCTCAGAGAGCTCCAGCTCCTTTTCCTAAGAGCCCTTTTCCCTGCCTGTCTGGATCCTTGTTTCCATCACGGCTCTGCTGGTGCTGGGTTGTGCTCCAGGCCATAAATTGAGCTCCTCCCTGGCCACTCCTGAGCTGCTGCTGGGTTCTGTGCTCACAGAGATCAGGGGAGGAGAAAAAATAAATCCTGCATTTTTTCCCTGTGTAAAATTGTGCTGAACGTGTTCCAGGGGAGGAAAGGTCCTGCAGGAGCAGGAGTCTCCACATGCTCCTGCAGAAGGAGGGAAGAATGATTTCTGCAGCCTTTTCAGATCCCATTTGGTACCAGATGGACACCCCAGGATTCACTCAGGATGGCCCCAGCTTTTCAGGCACCTTCCTATGGAACAGTGCTCTCCAGACCTGGGAATGTCTCTGGGATGGCACCTTTTGCTCCCCACCTTTCCCTCAGGTAAAAAGGATTTGTTTCTACACTCCCAAATTCTGACACTGACTTTGCCCTTTGGTTCCTCCCCATCAGGGTCACCTGGCCCAGGTTTTCCCTCTCCCCAGAACTTCCCACACCTCAGAGGATCCCTGGGAGAAAAAAGACTGGGTTGTGTCTGGAAAAGGTGTCTGGGTGACTTTCCTTGGCCTGACCCGGCTCTGGTGTCACTGTGCCTGTCCCAGTTGAGCAGGATGAACATGANCCCCACACCTCAGAGGATCCCTGAGATCCCTGAGATCCTGGGTTGTGTCTGGAAAAGGTGTCTGGGTGACTTTCCTTGGCCTGACCCGGCTCTGGTGTCACTGTGCCTGTCCCAGTTGAGCAGGATGAACATGACATCCCAGGGATGAACAGCTCTAGGGACAGACTGAGCAGTATCTGTGTCTCCTTCCATTACTTTTTGGGATTGAACTTACCCTGGGGTCAGTGAAGCTGCTCAGATACATGGGCAGCAGTTCCCTGGGGGATTTATTCCTCCTAATTTTTAATGCCCCTGTCTGATCACATCTCTGTGGGCTCCCTTTGCAGTGTCTGGAGGGAAAGTGACACTTCCAGGTGCTGTTCACAGACCTATTTTAGACTTTAGGCCAGGATTAATGGCAGCTTGGGCTCTGTTGCTTATCCTGCTGAGAGCTGCAGAGGGACACATGGAGCCAGATGAATCCCACTCCCAATAATTGTGGGATGCAGGGGACATTACCCACTGACAAATAACCAGACAGATGCTAGGCTTTTCACCATTTTTCCAGAGTTATGACTTCATATTTTCAGCAGACAGCACAGGTTACACCTGCTTCCCATTGGAGTGGGTTGTTTACAGCCATAATGGATTAAATTTTAGCTCCAAATCTCTTGGAGAAGAGCTCCATCCTGGCAGCAGCCAGGAATTATTGCTGAGCCTTCAGCTGGGTGGTGGCCACGGCTGGAATTCAGGTCCCCTCTGAGCAGCAGTGTTTGACACTGTCCAAAGCTGTGTTGTGGGGAGCAAATTAAGAACCAATTACTCCTGAATAATGTCTGCAGTTCAAGTGTAATTACCTTCCAGGTGTAATTACCTTCACTGGGTCGTGACCAGACCTTTCTTTTGGGGTGAGGAAGGTAATTAGTAGGGAAATGAGGACATGAACTTTATGTTTCATTGCAGGGAGCCCCGATGCTGGCAGGGCTGTGTTTGCTGCTCACTCCTGCTCCCACTTCCCCAGGGATCACTCAGAGTCTCATTCTGCATCCACAGGAGAAGGGAGAAGAGCAAGAGAGGGTTGATTTCCTGGGATTGCACTGAGCCCCTCTGCCCTGACATCCTGTCCCCATCCCCTGTCCAGACTGGGAGATGATCCATGTGCTGCTCTCTGCACTCTCCCATGGGCTGGCTCCAGAAAAACCAGCAATTTTTACTTTGTTTTCTCCCTGTTCTGCCCTACTGAGAGAAACCCCAGACCCCATCAATCCCCTTTCCAGGACAGCTCTCTCCTGTGGCTCCTCCAAGGCCCAGCTCCTGTTTCCTGTGCTGTCCCACCCTCCCTCACCTGTGACTGAGGCTCTGTCCCCTCCCCAGGTGAGGTCCCAGTAAACGATGGGATTCTGCATTTATCCCTACAGGGCCAGGCTGGATGAGGATTTGCAGTGGCTGGGAGCTACTTCTTTTGTTTTCTGTGCATGTCTCCAAGCAGGATGCTCTGGGAGTGTCCAGGAGCTCCCCTGGTGCTCCCTTGAGACATTCCTGACCTGTCTGTGCTGTTCCCCTGGTTTGTCTCTGGACCTGTCACCTTCACACCCTTTCCCTGATTTTCATATTCCTTACAGTCACCTCCACTCTGAAATTCCCTGAATTATCCAACTGCTCCTTCATGACCTTCTTCACCCCACTGTGGTTTTCTCCACCTTTTTCACCTTTCCTGCATTCCTGTTCCAGATGGGAGGACCCAGAACTGCCCCAGTATCCAGGCACAGGTTTATCATGGATTTGCCAGCAGAGGTTTATGATGGATTTCCCAGTATCACACACAGATTCCTGCATGTCTGTCCTCTCTTGTCCTGATAATTCCATAATTTGATTTGCTTGCTTTGTGTGCTGAGCTGGTATATTTATGGAACTGATAAAATCTCACTGCCTCGCTCTGGAATGACAATAATCCACTTGGAGCCCATCCCTGGAGATGCCTAATTAGGATTTCCCCCCTTGCATTTGACTTTATATTTATTTAAATTCAACTTCACCTTCCTTTTCCTCACATAGTGATTCCATAATTCCTTTGCCTTGGTCCTCTGAGCAGCAATGCCCCAGCAGCAAACCCTTCCCTGGGCACTCTGCTCTTCTCCAGGATGTTTATCCCAAAATCCCAGGATGGTTTGGGTTGGAAGGGATCTTAAAGCTCATCCAGTGCCACCCCTGCCATGGGCAGGGACACCTTCCACTGTCCCAGACTGCTCCAAGCCCCAGTGTCCAGCCTGGCCTTGGGCACTTCCAGGGATCCAGGGGCAGCCACAGCTGCTCTGGGCACCCTGTGCCAGGGCCTGCCCACCCTCCCAGGGAACAATTCCTTCCCAATATCCCATCCAGCCCTGCCCTCTGGCAGTGGAAGCCATTCCCTGTGTGCTGTCCCTCCATCCCTTGTCCCCAGTCCCTCTCCAGCTCTCCTGGAGCCCCTTTAAATACTGGAAAGGTCTCCCTGGAGCTTCTCCAGGGTGCACAATCCCAATAGCATTAAAAGCCATCTCTTTTTTTCCATTAAGTTAAAAATTATATACATTGTTTTTAAAAATACTTGTATTAATTATTTCAAGGCTTTTGCTCCAAGTCTTGTCCAGCTTGGCCTTGGACACTTCCAGGATGGGGCAGCCACAGTTTCCCTGGGTGTTCATGAGAAGATGAGCCCCTGGCACAGCTCAAACCCTGGCACAGGGACCCAGGCAAGGACCTGCCACCCTCCCTGTGATTCAGGATGAGAACTGTGATGCTCCTCATTCACCCCCAACCCTTTCCTTCCTTCCAGCCCCACACTCACCCCCTCAGGACTGTCCCCTTTCTTCCTAAGGCAGCACAATTACCCCAAAAACCCTTTGTGAGGTCCCTCCCCGTGTTCTCCTCAGACCTGGGGCAGACAGAACCACCCAGGGCTCCTCTGGGCTCTGGCTGTTGGGCCTCCTTTGGTGACATTTGGTTTCCCCTGAGCTGCTCTGACTCTTTCCCTGAACTCTCTGGACTTTCAGTGTTAGACAAACCAGAAAGCTGGAGCACAATCCTGATCCTGTGCTGGTTTTAAAGCAGGCTTGCCCAGAGCAGCTGCTTTGTCCTTCAGCTCCCTGGGAACCCGTGTGGGAGCACTGCCTGATTTGGGGAGGTTTCCCTCCATTTTATCATTTTGTCCTCCAGCTTTCCTGCCTGGGTTCCTGTTAAAACCACATCCTTGATAAATAGAGCCAGCCCAGGGCTGATTTATTCTGAGACACCACCAGGGTCTCTTCAAACCCCACGTGCCCTTTGCAGTTGATCAGCAGAGCACATCCTCCTGCAGGTGTAAAAATGCAGGGCCAGGCCTGCAGCAGGAACAGTTTCTGCTCTCTGCAACCTCACTGCAGTAAAATCAGAGGGTCAGGGCCTGAAAATTAAACTGACTCAGGGTTCAGGGTTTAAACACCCTGCCCAGGGTGTGTGACAGCACAGCCAGGCTGGGAACGAGCCTGTGAAACATTTATGGGGCTGGATCTTATGAGCCAGCAGTAGCAGGCACAAATATTTTATCCCAGGAAAAACCTCAGTTTCCATTTGCTCCCCTCTCCCTCTTTGTTAGACTCAGAGTTGCCAGGCTGATAAATCATCACTCTATTAATTTAATATTATAGGGGAGAGTCATAAACACCTGACTCCCACTCTGGAGTCCATGGATCTCTCTGATGAATGGAGAGTTTCTGCTCCAAAAAACTTCCTGTTAAATGCCATGCCTTGGGAATGCAGATGAGCACTAATGCAGCAGGCAGGCTGTGGTCAGAGGGTTTGTGACTGTCACAGCACAGCTGCCTTTGGAGCAGGGCTCATCATTTCTTCTGAGTGGGGTTGTGTTAATTCACGGAGCAGTGAAATCCTTGAGGGATGTAAAACTCTGAGGATGTGGCTCCTGGGGACATGGCTCAGTGGTGGCCTCAGTGATGTGGCTGTAACCAGCCAGGTTCTGTTACTTTAGGGAGAAATCCATGCAGCAGTGGGGCAAATGCTGGAAAATTTTAACTTTAGGACAGTAGTTTATGATCCCACATTTGGGGTTATTGCTGAGTTTTGTATCCTACAAAACACCAGAGATTCATGTGGCTTTGTGCTAATCCCCCACATCTGTGACTGAAAGATCTTGTGCCAGCCAAGGCTTCCCTATTTCCCTATTTCCCTGTATCCATGATTAATATGGATTGGGAGACACCTGAGTTTTGAGAACAAAGATCAAGTGCCAGAATAAAGAATGATAACAGAAGGTGCATGGTGACCTGGACACATATTTGAGACACTCTCAAGGAGTGAAGATCCATCAGAAGGTCCAGGACCATAAAAGGGGATTTTGAGGAATGGGATGCTCCAAATGCCACCAAAGACCCTCCAAAGACCCTTGCTCATATCCAAATAAGTTCATGATGAGCACAGAAATGTAATTAATATGGAATAGAAATGTGAGGAATATGTATTAATTTCATGGCTATAACCTGGTCTGTAGGCTGGAGAATTCCCACACATCCAGCACTGCTAATTACATAATAATTAATAACTTTCTAATCCAGCAAATGGGTTGGAGAGTTTATTCCCTGGGTTTTGGTGACAGAGTGAAGCCAAGCCTTGCTAGAGGAGACACTGAACCCCCCTTCAGAAGCAGTAAAAAATGTTCAGGGTCATGTGCCTCTTTCCTTTTGTTCCCATTTCAAATGGGAATTCAATTCCCCTTTATCCCATAGGATCCCTGGCTGTCCTATTCCACACCTAACAGCCCCTGGCCCTGCCCTGAG
>VZTT01048188.1:0-47959 GCA_013400855.1 Buphagus erythrorhynchus
GAGTACTTTGGCTTGAATTATGTCCTGTTCTCTTCTTCCAGACCTGTGGCTTTTTACCTGCAGTGACCTTCCCTGACTTCTTGTTTACCTTGAGAGAAAGGGAACATTTGCTGCCTAGTAGAGCTCAGCTACAGCTTTTCAGTCAGCAATGAAAACACTCGAAAGCTAAGAGCAGCATTTGAATTTAAAAATCGTAATTACAGCACCCAAGAGGCAGAAGTTGGAAGAGGTCAATGAACAAAGCAGGAGTTGGAAGAAAACAAAGGCATGAGAGGAATCTGCACTTTGATCAGAGAATCCTGAATATCTTGCACTAGCTACTTCAAATTGGGCACCTGAAATTAAGATTCTTTGACCTTTGTTTTTGTATGCTGTAGTTCTTTGTAGAGCAGAAACCACAACTGAGCCTCACCAGGAAAAAAAAAAAAGAAAGACGTCATCAGAGCAACTGCTCCAGCCAAAGCACTCGGATGCTGCAGAGATGAGGATAAAGAAGGAAAAAAAAAACCAAACCAATCCTGAATGGCTTTTCATAAAGTGAGTACCAGCATTGCGTGCGGGGAGCAGGACAGCATCCTCTGGAATAAAAAATACCTCCCAAAAGTGTAATTAAGGATGAACCACACACACCCACAGGGGTTCTGTGGGCAGCCTGAAGGCAGGCGTCTCTTAACTTTTAAATGCTTTCTCAACCTTGTCACTTCTGGTGTTATTTTGATGGGTTTTACACATAGGACTCTGCTATATTAAGAGCATGTCTACGTATCTCACAAATTACTCTGCCTGCCAAGGAAAGCCTGGCACAAACAAACAGAGCCTCGAGGCTGCTCCCTCTGGTCTAAGGAGCTGGATATTGTGCTTGGGCAATTCCAAGAACAGGTATGGAGAGTGGATTAGGAGCAGCCCTGGGGAGAAGGATTTGGGGGTGCTGGTGGATGAGAAGCTCAACATGACCCAGCAATGGCTGAGGGTAGCCCAGACCACCCCCCAGTCCTGGGCTGCATCACAAATGTGGGCAGTAGATCAGGGAGGGGATTCTGCTCCTCTCCTCTGTTCAGGTGAGATCTCACCTGCAGAGCTGCCTCCAGTCCTGGGGCTCACAATACAGGAAAAAACGGGGATGTGTTGGAGATGCTCATAGGGATGCAGGCCCTCTGCTCTGGAGCCAAGCTGGGACAGCTGGGGGAAAAATAAAGGCTCCAGGAAAACCTGAGAGCCCCTTCCAGTGCCTAAAGGCACTCAAGAGAGCTGGAGAGGGACTTGGGACAATGGCATGGAATGACAAGACAAGTGGAAATGGTTTCCCACTGCCAGAGGGCAGGGTTAGGTGGGATATTGGGAAGGAATTCTTCCCTGTGATGGTGGTGAGATCTTGGCACAGGCTGCCCAGAGAAGCTGTGGCTGCCCCATCCCTGGAAGTGTCCAAGGCCAGGTTGGACAGGGCTTGGAGCACCCTGGTCTAGTGGAAGGTGTTGGGAAGTTGAAACTAAGGGATTTTCAAGGTCCCTTCCAATCCAAACCATCCTGTGATTCTGTTTTGGTGATTGTCACTGACTACACCCTCATGTTATTTCACTGCTGGATCCTGCTGGATTTATTACACCATGGTCTCTGCAATGGCTGCTCTTGCTGCTGTGCAGGATGGAAGAGGAAGGATAAAATCCACATGTCCTAATTCTGGAGTCTTGCTCCTTTAAACAGATGAGGGAGGGAGGGTTGGTAAATCCTTGGACAGTTTTTCATCTTGCCTTGACTGGGCTGGGCTTCGGGCTCAGTCTGTTGTCTGGTCCCCTGTCACAGCTGCTGTTGTAATGATTCATCCATCTGGTTTTCTGGGAAAAGAAAACGAGCTAGGGAAATGTTTTTTGTTTTTTTTTTCTTTCTGGCTGTATCTTTCCTGAAACAGTTACAACTTTGCACCCACTGGAGTTGAGGGGGGGAGAAGGAGTCTTACTCATCACTTTTCGCTTGCTGGAGCAGAGACAGAAGTGCTGAGAATCCCATTCCTCAAAGCCAGACTGTGACGGTTTTGTCCTGAACTGTGTTTCCAAGGAGGAAAAAAGGATCCAACAAAATCCAGCAGAAGATCCAGGCTGTCTTCAGCAGATGCACTGGACAAAACCTTGTGCTGATCACTCCAGGGACACGCGCTCCTTCCACTGGCTCCTCGCCTGCCTGAGCTCTCCAGAAATGATGTGGGATGAGCTTGGACACAAATCCAGGTGGAGAACAAGGACACTGAAGGTCTTCTCATTGGATTGAAACAGTTACTCTCATGAGTGGTGTAATTTATCGTAAATTAGGTAAATATGGGGGGGGGAAAATTCCGAGGAGTTCACACTGGACAATGTTCAGTCTCAAAGCGCAACAGGAAGCCACACTGGACTTTTTCCTTATTGGTTTGCACAGTACAGATGAGACAATGTGCCCATCCAAGTGGGAACACCAAGGCAAACTACTTGGTTAAGGAAAGTGGCACTGCAGAGCCCCTTTTTCAGCACTCAAAAACACTGTTATAAACCTGCCAGCTTCAGAGGAGATCTCCTTGCTCCAGGATTGAATATTCCTTGGTCCAGGCTTGGTTAGAGGTCAGCCTGGGAAAGCAGCAGCCTGCCTGGGAGCAATCACTCCTCCATTCAGACACGTTAATGCATTTCCATCAAAGGGGTCAGGTATCAAAGTTCTTTTCTATGCTGCTGGAGCAAACCTTCCTGTGACAAATT
This sequence comes from Buphagus erythrorhynchus, assembly GCA_013400855.1. Classification (NCBI taxonomy): domain Eukaryota; kingdom Metazoa; phylum Chordata; class Aves; order Passeriformes; family Sturnidae; genus Buphagus; species Buphagus erythrorhynchus. The sequence goes on from VZTT01048188.1 coordinate 2,724, forward strand.
CCTGCCCTTATTCCAGCTCCATATCTGTTACAAGTGACTCCTGTGAGAACCAGATCCTCCTCAAACCCACCAGCACAGGAACTACCCCCCTCACCGGTCCAGCATCCTTCCTCTCCCATCCTTTTTTTTTTTTTTTTTTTTAGGTCTCCTTCTCCTCACCAGCCTTTCCTTGCGCTTGCCCGTTCCATGATTTCATCCGAGGTGGGTGGTGAGCTCGCTCTCCCCCACGCAGCCTCTTCCCAGCGGCTCCCGGGATCCCTGCCAGCTCCTCTCCACCCACGGCCTCTCCCGACCAGCCCGACCGCTCCGCATCTCACATCTGGCGGGCTGGCTGGGCCAGGGCCAGGGGAGCCAAGGAAGATCTCACCTATCCCCCTGCACCAGTGCCTTCCAGGGCTCGCCATCTCCACCCCTGCATCCCACGGGATCCCCGTTTTCCCACCCAGGACACGGCGATGGGTCGCTGAATTGACTTGCGAATGCTCCAAAGCTGCAAAGCCAGATCCGAGTTGAGAAAACGGCTTTGCGGGTTGAAAGCCAAATGAAAACTGCCTTTTTTTAACCCTCTTTTTCTGAGTTGCTCCTACACATAAAACCTCTGCATGGATTTAAGCATTCCCAGCCTGGCTGATGCAGGAGCACCAGGCAGTGAAGTCAACTGGTCCCATGGCTTCAGAGATTGTGGAGCTGAAGATGGCAAAGCAGATTTGAATCAGATTTTGAATCTGTTAAGCCGAAGTGTTAAAACTGAAAAGAGAGCACAGGACAGCTTCTCAAACCTCTCAGGTTATTCCCTCTGCTCTTCTGCCATGATTTTTAAAAATTAATCTTTTCACTATTCCTCCTGATGCCATGTCTGTGAGTCCATAAAACCAATTGCTCCTCGTCAGAGAATTCCGACGCCGGTGATTTATAGGCTTTGCTTGGAACGCAGCACACAAGTACTTCACTTTTTCATTCGCCCTTTCTAAACGTTTTTAACGATCTGCTTCCTCAGATCTGTTTACATTTGGGACATTAAAAGCTAAGCAACAACTCCATTATAAGAAAGAACACCATAAAAATTCCAGCATTGCCAGGAAACATCTCAATACAGTGACAAACGTAGCCACTCTCTCGTCCTGCTGCTCATCCGTGGGAAGACTGGTGTATAAATTATTCATGAGTGCCTTAAAATCTCCAGGCTAATCTCAACCAAAAAGTGGGGGTTTTTACACCATTGTTTCGCTCCAAAGTTCTCCAACTGGAATTTTGATTTGCATAGCAAAATCTTGAAAATTTACTTGCACTGAATTTCTCTTTCCTTCAAGTTGTGATTTCAGTTCTCACACTGCAAACATAGTGGAGAGTCTTTACATGACAACTTATTTGGAAGCCTGGAAATCCGTGATAATTCCCATGAATTTCCTGAGAAATTTAGATTTTCCCAGAGGTGATGCTTGAGCAGGTTTAGATTTATAAGGGTTTTGGCACCTTTCAGCAGGTAATCCCATCACCCCATGGCATTTTTAGTAATGATGAACTGGATGGGGGACTATCAAGCCATTCTCTTCCCAGTCTGTTTCAGTAAGGAGAGGCAAGACTGAAGATTAAATCATGTCAAAATCTAACGAAGAAAATCACTTTGCGGTCCTCTGGAGGCTACAAACAGATCAGCTCACTCACCTGTGCTCGTGGATTTTACAGCTGTCAGTCTGTTCTGGGATTTAATCTGCATGGTGGCATTGCAGCATCTTCCATGCAAAATCATCAATTACAAATAAATCCCACCGGGTTTTTATGCAGTAATGTTACAGAAAAACGGGCAGTCATGATATTTGAAGCAATGAAGTTACAAGAGTTGCCTTACATTCCTCTTGATGTCCATGCTCTGCCATGCACTGCTCTGTTGCCACAGCTGGCTCCTCCACACGCTTTGATGCCCCTTCCCAGCCACTTCATCCCAGGCTGTGCTGCTCCAAATGAGGGTCAGTGTCCAGTTTTCCCGGCTGGAATCCAGCCAGAGACACGCAGGGCTTGACATGCTGATTGCTTTGCAAAAGTAGAGACCAAAAAGAACCTTCCTCTGCAGCAATATGTGAGCAATTCTTCCCTGTGAGGGTGGGCAGGTCCTGGCACAGGGTGCCCAGAGCAGCTGTGGCTGCCTCTGGATCCCTGGAAGTGTCCAAGGCCAGGCTGGATGGGGCTTGGAGAAACCTGGGATAGTGGAAGGTGTCCCTGCCCATGGCAGGGGGCTGGAACTGAATAGTATTTAAGGTCTCTTCCAACCCAAACCAATATGTGACTCTGAATTTCCCTAGCACCAAAATACTGAACTCAAATCTTTGCAATCCCAAGGCTCACCTCTCCTCTTTTTGCCAAGGGGGCATTAAAAAACTTCTTTTGTGGAGAAAACTGTTTTATTGACTTGCCCACAGGGCTGAAGACAGATCATCTATTTTCATGCCAGGTTCTCCAGAGAGGAATCCTCTGGGGGAGACAGACATGATGCTGAGAAGGCAGCACAGAGAGAAACTGCATGTAAGAGGACTTAAATACCCAACAATCCAGGCAGCAGAGCAGGCAGCCACACATCTCTCCATGGACTGTTCTTGGAAAGTTGCTGGAAATCCAGTAGAGTGAAAATGACACCAGGAAAAACATTTTTTGCTTCCTGTTTCAAGGAGCTGAGTGTGAGTACCTTCTGACCCAGGGTCTGTAACCATTGCAGTGACCAGTACACACTGAACATCCTCTTGTCTGCTCAACAGCACAGGTGGGAGCACGCAGCTGGCCCAGCTTTTCTGTTTGAAGCCTCAAAGCTGTGGATGTTTCCAGAGGAGATGCACCTGCAGCACCTGGAGAAAAGAACCCAGCAGTTTGATGGACCATTGTCACAAACCAGGAGAGCAGAGCTGTCTCAGTGATACCTGAAAAGTGACAACCTCTCCTTGCAGGCAACTTAACCCAGGTTGTTTCACTGCCCTCACTGGATCTGATTCACCAGATAGTTAAGACATTCTAACACTATTTTCATTAGGATTGCCCAAACAAGGAAGAATTTGCTCTGCTGGCACCTTTACACTGCTGTGAGCTCTAACAGCTTGTTTTACTGCACAGCAAAGCCCTGCCAACACAAGCCTCTGCTGTTTCATACTTAGCAAAAGTCCCAGCAGGACTCAACCAGCCCACAGTAAAAGCCACATTACCCGAATTTATCCTCCTCATACCTCTGCTGCCCATTCTGGCACTGGAAATGTCTGCTAAGGACACAGCAGATCCCACACAAACAGGTTATTTTTGGTTAAGAAGTCTCAAACTGGCTTGAAGAAATCAGGGAGCATCTTGTAGAATACCACAATTTTGTCTCATTTATTGTTCCCCTCTTTCATAAGCATCTTATGCCTGGATTTTCATCAATTAATGTTGAATATTACATAAATTATAATGAAAATTATAGTTCTGACCCTCAATTTATTTGCTGTGAAAACAAAGCAGTTTTTCACTATCATCCCAAGCCCCTACTCAACATGATCAGGTTATTTTCCCCCCAGATTCCCAATATACAATGGATTTCACAGAACATCCTTCTGTAGAAGCCTGACATTTTGAGACTGTGATTCAAGATCACAAAAATTTCAGACAAATTAACTGCAACAAGTGAAATTTAGGCTAGATGTAGTAGAATGAAGTGGTTTCAGGACTCATTAAGAAAAAATGTGTGCACTGTCACACATTTCTGAAATATTTTTGGCTTAAAGATTTCCCAATAGACATCATCCTTCTCTCCCTCTCATCCAACCATCTAGCATGTTTTATATTAATCCAGAAATGAGAGGGTTTTTTGAGAGCAGCAGTTGACTTCCAGTGCTGCTTTTGGCTTAGTCCAAGTGTTGATTTCATTTTAACATCATTCCAGAACACCGGCAATGGGACAAACTTTTCTGGCCATGGAAACAATTCCCCTGCGTGCTGCATTTTGTGATTGCTGCAGGGTCTGTCAACAGGAGGATGGAGCAGACTTGCAAACAAATAGTTTTAAGTTATCCATTGTGGTACCTGACTGGTGTTTTGAGACTGGTGGAGGTTTTGTAGGCACCATTTTGAACCCAAATCTGTGTGACAGGGAAGACTTGTCTTCCAGTAGCTTCACTTTTTTAAAAGGCCAGGAGTTGAGAGCAAATAGGATAAATTAAAAAAAAAAAAAAAAAAAACCCAAACAAAAAAACTTCATTACATGTGCTTCCCTCTTCCTCAGATTTTATGCTAAAATGGTTCTGTTTTCATCAGACATTTTTCTTCCTTTTTTTTTTTAAACTTTCTTTCCCTGTTGCTGCAAAGAAGATCCACCATGAGCAGGACACAACCCTGCCTGAGCACACAGGCACACCAGCAGCAGTGCTCATGTCTGAAAATACTTTCACGAGATCCAAACACTTGGCAGCTTCTTTTTTCTGGCTGTATGGTGCAAAGAACCTCTTGCCTTTCAACAGGAAGTTAAAATGTTATTAAACTTCTTCACCTGTTTCTGCACCACTTTGTAACTGGTCTGAACCTTAAGACTAGTTTTTGTGTTAACAAGTTTCCTTGAAGTCTAGACATTTCAATCCTACATGCACAGCACAAGCAGCAAAACTCCAAACAGATCCATCTGCTCCTTCAGGGATTTCCCACAAGAAATTTAAGCAACTGACTGCATGGGAGTTACTTAGGCAGTGGATGTACTTAAAACACAATTACTTGCAAGTCACACTTCCACCACCACTTAATTCTGCACAGCTTTTAACCTCCACAAGAACATCTGTCAAAGCCCCTAAAACATGCAGTGCTCTGCATTGTACTGCAACCCCCCCATGCTGCATGCTCAATTTCCATATTTATTTCTTCCATTAATTTAAGGGCTTAACCTACAGTCTTTAGTACAAACCACAGCACTTGCCACTTCTCAAAGCTCTGTCTAAAGAGAGACAGAGCATGAGGGTGGATTTCGTGAATGGATGGAAGCACAAGACTCGAAAGAGGTCACAGAAGTCTCTTTTGCATTATGATTATCTTATTTAGAAATAAAGACCACCTCATTCCAACCCCCGCCCATGGGCAGGGTTACCTTCCATTATCCCAGGTTGTCCCAAGCCCTGTCTAACCTGGCCTTGGACACTTCCAAGCAGGGGCAACCCCAGCTGCTCTGGGAAACCTGTGCCCAGACCCTCGTCACCCTCACAGGGAAAAATTTCCTCCTAATATCTTATCTAACCTTGCTCTGTGTTTCAAACTATTCTCCCTTGTCCTGTCACTCCACCCCCTTGTCACTATTCCTTCTCCAGCTTTCAACATACTTTCAATATATTTTCTTCTACATAAAAAAATTTGGAGGGAATGAAAGGAAGGTAGATTTGCTTCCAACAACCAGCCACAACCTTAGAAATTCCTCTGAATATTCAAAAGCTGCCCCACTTGTTTACAAAAAACCCTCTTTTTTAGTTACCCCATATGGAACAGTGGGAAAAGCAGTACCTTACTGAATTCACCAGGAAATCCAGGAAAACATCCCATGCTACAGGGATGCCTTGCTGCAGGTTGGTGTGTGATGTGTTGCTGTAGATTGGTTGGGGTTATTAACTCCCAAAAAGCTGGATTTAGAATGACCAGCTGATTGAAGGATGATTTTCAGAGATTATCTTCATGGATAATGAAATCCTGCTGGAACTGGGGACAGGACTCACCTTCAACTCAGCCTCCGAACAGCTGTGTCTCTGAAGAGCCGAAATTTCAGAGAAATTCTTTTATATTAAACACCCTTGGAGAGGTGACTCAGCTTGTTTATGGCTTACTCTGTAAGGAGTGCATGACAGGAAAATGCAAGGTCTCAGGCTGGCAGGGAAAACCTCCATGAGATCTTGCTTTCAGCACATCCAGAGTATGGGAGATGCAGATTGGAAGGTTTCCTGCTGCTCCTTTTATTTCCTCATACCTCACAGACAGATCATTAAACCAACAGGGCGGGGTTCTTCTTCTTTGATCCAAAGTCTACACTCGTTATTCTCACTGGGAAAACCATCTCCCTTGATCTTCCCTCTCATCACTGTAAGGCTTTCCAAACCATTCCAAGGATCATCTTCACACAGACGACCTAAACCAAGATCCTGGGTTATATATTTTACAATTCTCCACCTCCCAGAGTTTGAACTTGTAGCATTTCTGCGACTCCATTCAATAAAATAACACTTCCCTGTTTTCATACCATTAAAGCTTCTCTCTGGAGCCTCTTGTGTAAAAATGCACGAGGTGTAATTCCCCAATCACTATAACCGATTTCAAATGGTGCTAGAAATTATTATTGACTCTGAACACCAAAAGAAATCAGTCATCCTCTAAAGGGGTTATGGAGATCTACAAGGATGAAGAGTTATGGGCTGGACAGCATTTCACATTGGAGAATCCCCAAATCCTTGATATAATTCTTATTAAAGCACTGGTGAGGAAACAAAGGTTTAGACAGTGAAAATTTTCAAAATCAACCATTAGGTACACACATTTTTTAATACAGTAAAATACTTCAAAAAATATAATTTTGAAACACTTCTGCAGATTTCAGCAGACTTGACAATGTGACCAACCACCTGTGGTCTATTCTCAGTTGCTGGACATTTCCATGAGCACTTCCAGACACCAACCTGCACGCTGGCAAGTCTTGTTACACAAAATAAGTAACACATTCTGATCTGCCAAACGTGCCACAACAAAAAGCCAAACACGCAGGAGGGATGCAAACAGCATCCAGAACTCCCAGTGCTTCCATGCAGAATTACCTGTTTCAAACTCTACTGTCTGTCTTGTATGATACATGCTAAAAGTATTTACAAGTGTGATGAAGTGCTAAGAAAAACAGAATTAGGTAAGGCTGAAACAGGTGAATTAAAAACAGGTGAATTAAAAATTTAGAGCACATGTAGTTCCTTATTCCTCACCGTGTTGTATGAACTAGTTGCAGTAATTTTTACTAGTTGGGGCATTAAAATAACAGCCTCAATACTGAGTTACAATTCTGTATTTTATTTTTTTGCCTTGTTTCTGTCTCAAAACCTTCTTGGGTTCTGAAGCTGTTGCTCACCGCTTACAAATACTTTATAAACATGATGACAGCAGAATTTCTGCCTTTGAAATCACTCTTTGCATTGCTCTCCCAGGGGTCACCTGGGTCACAGACCCCCAGAGCCCCACTGAGGGACTTTGTTTGGTGGTGGAGGTTAACTGGAATGGCAAAACCACACAAGGAAGATCTTGACTTTCTCTTCTTTTCCTCTGAGGCTCCCAAGGGTCCGTTTCCCTGATGAAGGCAGGCATTCTTCCTCCAAGAACACTGATTTCAAATGGTGCTAGACAATTAATAGTTAAATCTAAACCACCATATGAAACCAGCTTCCTGAGGGAGCTTGGGTCTAGCTGGGAGGATATTCCTGTAACAATAAATTGGAAATGCCACAGAAGAATACCTAGCCACGTTGAGTTTTTATTTTTCCTGTTAAACAGCTGATGCTTTTTTTTCTTATTCTTACCCTTGATTTTGGTTTGAGTCACTCAAATGCTCACTTCTGTTTTCTATTACAGTGCTACCAACAGCAAGAGAATTGCTTGCAGCAGTGTCACTCAGAGGAATTTTGTTAGTCAAGCTTGAACAACATGTACAAGGTTTTAACAAGGAATGAAGGACTCCATCCTGCTTGTGCTGCTGTCTTCTGTTAACACATTCTGTCTGCTGAGCTCTGCCCACAGCATGACTACATCCAGACACACCAGCTAGGGCAGCACTGCTGCAAAACTCATTCTTGTGACAGCAAAACACGTAACATGTTACCAAATCTTCATTTCAACAGCAGCAGCACAAAGATCAGCATGTGAGAGAAGCTGCACATCAGTGACTAAAGGTTGAATATTCATCCCAAAGGTCATGCACAGAGCCTGGACACCTGCCCACCTCTCAGCTAGCTCTGGCTGAGGTGGGATTTGCAAATTAGGAGAAAAGTGTGTCTCCAAACATAACGTGAAGGATTGAGTTGGTTATGGGCTATTCAGACCTGGTACTTAGCATCTGGAGCCAGCACAGCTTCTAAGAAATCTGAGAGAGGGTTCTTTCCTGGAAATCTGCTACTGAACTGTGTTCTAGACAATTTACTCTCTTTCAAACAGATTTTTTTTTTTTCATAACCCCTCTGCAGCTCCTCATCTCAGCTGGCAGAACAAACATCTGACCCAAAGCACATCTGCAGAGCCATGTCAAGCAAGCCTTGAGTGTCTGCACAGCCCCACTCCCAGTGACACGTTCTGGGAAGCACTCAGGTACATCACAGCCTCTCAGGAAGGAACAAACCACCCTGGGCAGTGGCACAGAAGGCACCACAAAGTGTCTGCATGGCAGAGGGAGGCACAAAGACACCGTGTGCCCCATCTGGTGCAGAACAGCAGTTTTAAGGAAAACAACCCATCAGAGCAGGCTGGGCCTCCGCAAGCAGGCAGTTCCTGCAGTTACTGGAAGAGCTGTCACCATGCCAGGCCACATCAGCACTGGATTTACTGTGCAGCTTTTCTGTCCAGAAAGTGCCTGTGTGGAGCAGAGCAGGCAGGAAGCAGCAGGACAGAGCTGTGCCCATGTCCTTGGGCTCTGCCCTGAGCGTGCAGCTGCCTGGGAATCTTCCACAGAACACTAATGGGTAAAATAAAGCTGCTTTAAAGTGCAGGCAGAACCAAACTCTTTTTCCTTTCAGCCATGCAGAAGTCCAGAATTTTGCCTTGCTGCAGTGTTTTCAAGAAGAATGAAGCATCTTTATTTTTTCCCTCCTGCAGTTTATTACACCCAGGTGTGCTCTGTACCTGCCTCTGGAAGCCCTGCTGAAAGCTGATTTAGCTGATTAGAACCACAGAACCACCGAGGCTGGAGAAGACCTCCAAGATTACTGAGTCCAACCTTTGACTTAATACCACCATGCTCACTAAACTGTATTATGAAGTGCCAAGTTACCTTGTTTTTTCACACTTCCAGGGATGGTGTCTCCACCAGTGCCCTCAGCCTGTTCCAATGCTTAACCACTCTTTTCAGTGAAGAAATTTTTCCTAATATCCAACATTAACCTCTGCTGGTGAAACTTGAGGGTGTTTGCCATTGTCCTGTCACTTTGTTACCTGGGAGAAGAGGCTGATTCCCATCTCACCACAATCTTCTCTCAGGTAAATAAGGTCTTCCCTGAGTCTCCTTTTCAACCCTTAGCCAGTCCTTGTAGAACTGACATTCCAGACCCTAAACCACTATCCAAGATGAACCCATCTTTTGAGTCTTGAGAACAGGCAAATATTCTCCATCTCCTTCCCTTCAGGGGGCAGAGAACCATGTAAAAAAATAATTACACCTGTTCCTCAAGTTTCATCACCTGCCAACATGCAGCTCTCTCTTCATTTACCCCAAGGACAACAAACCCAACAAGCTCAGACTAGGAATCCAACCCCTGGAGAGGGAAATCAAGCCAGTGTGGACAGTTCTCACGAGGGTATCTGTCAGCAGCACAGCTAACACACTCCTCTCCAAGAAAATCTTCATGAGAAAAGCCCAAGAAACCTGAGATCCATCTGTGAAACAAGGACAGCAGGGGCAGTTCACAACTGTCTCCCCTGGACAAGGCTAATTCCTTCTGCAGCATCTTTTCCATGCAGTTGTATCCATGACATCCACAGACTGGAAGCTAAGGTCCAGCTGCCTGGCTCTGACTTTGCCACTTAGGATGGTGGCTATTCAGAGAGCAAATTCTGCCATTTAGTATCATTTGCACTTTTGAAGAAAGCATCTTTCAAAACTTGTAATAACTCTGCGTGTTTCTAGAACTGGCTAATGAGAAACATGCTCACACCAGGGCTGTAAACTGTCATTTCTAAATTGGAAAACCAAATGAACTGCAGATAGAGAGCTATTGTGCTGCTCCAAGATGCCTCCTTCTAATTAGGTGCTGGGAGTTTTAAAACATTTTCAAATCTTGGACTGCTCCATCCATCCCAGATTTAATGATCAGAAGAGCTGAGGGCAATTTCCTCGGTGAACTGGGAAGAAGAACAGAGGAGTTAATGTCTTCACATTTACAAGTAAGAACCTGGGAAACAGGGAAGAACAAACTCAGAATTCAATGACTTAGATAAAAACTCTAGATGGAAGACCATCTGATTACACTTAGGTTTCTGCAGTTACAAATTAAGTGTTCTGTAATCCTCCAGAGAAAATTATGGGAATGACACATCAGTGACTTTAAGCTCTAATCTTACAAGCTTCATAATTCATGTTTTTATTTGACATTGATGGGATCACTTGAATGAGTGAAGTTTTGTCTGCAATTAAAGCACTGCAAGAATGAAGTTTATGAAGGCTCTGTTTTGCTGTTAAATAATTTTAGTGATTTACAGGTAGTTTAGCTGCATTTAAACACTTACTAGGGAACCTTATCTCTTCCAATGATGAATTCCTGCAGAATTCTTGCACTTGGAATGAAATGACAACTGTCTGTGACTCCAAGTGACAACTGTGGGCACTTTATCCCATTAATCAGGGATAATCAGACAGAACATGCACTGGGTGCGACTTGGAAAGACTTCCATGGTGGACTAATGATTCTGGACAGGAAATTCATTAAAAAGTAAGTCCTACTGCTTCCTTTCCATGCCCTGCCATAACAGGAGCTGTGTAAATGGATTTTGTTAGAGCTGCACTCATGACAGCTTTACGATCCATCTGAAAGGCAGAGCCAGCCTGGAATCTGCAGACAATGGCCTGGGAGAACATCACATCTGACAAACTGCTCAACTTACTGCAACTTTTTAAAACCCTTTTTTTTTTAATAATAAAATGTGGAGCCAAGGGAAGATGACAGAGTGACAAGTCTGCAGAAAGGCTCTGTCTGTACCATGGGAAGGGACTGTGTGAACTTCCTACTTAACATTTGGCCATGGATCTCATTTATGAGCTGCTGCAGACACCCCATGGCATGATGGAGATGGAGGAGCCACTGAGAAATTATCTGTCAACTGAAAAACCAATTAATACTAACAGCAGTGAGAAAGAACTGTCTACCCAGACAGAAACTGGGATTGTGAAGTCAGTTACAGATGTCTATAAGGGATTTTTTTTTTTTGGTCATTTTCAACTTGAACTTAAACCACAGCTATTGGGGAAAAGCTGCTTCATCTTTTCTTTTTCTGCACCATCAATCCCCCAGCGTTTTCACCACCAGCTTAATGAATTCCAACTATCAAGAGAGCTCATCCGCTCTGTAATTTGTCTTTTTTTGTTCCCTTCACTAAACAAGCAGGAAAAATGTTTTTAATTTGCAAGGCTGAATAAATACCTACTGTGTTTGCCAAGACTTTATTGACATTCATGGCTGTCCACAAAGCTGACTGACTTCTCACAGAGATGGTTTATCTCCTCAAGTAAAAAAAAATAAACCTGCCCCAACAAGAAGATGTTAATCTTCCTTAATAAAATAAATGAAAAGCAGCAGTTCAATAAATAATCCTGTGGCTAGTCAAAGCCCTTCATTCAGGATATGGTCCCAGAGCAGATTTTTGTTGACAGCAAGATCACACAGCACTGGGACACCCTCCAGTGCTCACTGCTGCCTCTGATGCTGCACTTCTTGTCACCTTCAGCAGTACCAATATGACTGCCTGTGGGCCATGAAATTCATTCAAATGATTCTAAAACAAAGAAAAAAAAAATGAAGCGTTTCTTTTCTTGACCGAGTTATTTTCAGTCATCTGGTTTTCCACACGGTCAGGGAAGAGGTGGCACTGAATTGCTGCTGAGCTGGAAATGAATGGCTGGGAGTGGGCAGAAACTGATTAAGCTGGCACTAGCAAAAGGCATGAACTGTGGAATTACACCTTGGATAGCATCAAATCCCATCTCTCTTGCTCAGCTGGTCATGAGGAGTTGAGATGAGTTTCAGCCTGCAAGGAAACAGAGTTCTTGAACTTTCACAAGAAAATCAATACACTAAACTCTGAGGTTCTTACTCAAGTTTTACTGGATTTTTACTCAAGGCTCAACCTTCCCCACAGGCCTGTTTGCCTGAATTTTTCCATTTGAATTTCTCTCACTGAACAATTCTGTTATCTTAAAATGAGCAACATCCAAGAAACAATCAAACAATTCCACCAGCCTCCACAGCTGGAATTTTGTATCATCAGAAGGTCTGTGATGGCTTGATATAAACAGTAAGAAAAAAAAAGCATTTGGGTCATTTAGGAGGATAATAATGACAAAGCAGTACTGAAAAGATTCCTACAATGATGACAGTACTTCACATTCCTTCCTGTGCTTTTTTCAGCTGCACTGAGAAGTGCCATGAAGTCAAGAGATCTGGGGAACATTCCTCTGGAACAGGCAAAGAGCCCTCAAATGAAGGCAATTACTTCCCACTGGTGAAACAACCAATTTACCCATTATGTATTTATCTTTGTACTTTCAAAGCTCCTCAAAGCTTATAGCAGGAAAGGCCTGATGGCTCCAAGTTTTTTACAACATGATACCAAGGAGGGACACAGATGTGCTGTACCTGAGAAAAACCAGCCTCTACCATGTACAGCTTTATTTGTTACTTCTCTAACAATTCATTACTCACAGGTTTGTCCTCAGAATCTGGAAGAAGAAAACACCAGAAGCTGTTTGAGTTACTCCCATCAGTGTTGTTCTGCAAAGAGATGAATTAAAACACAACTTGACAATAATTTTTCTTCTCCTCCAGGTTTTACACAGATTTTTTAAACCACGTTATGACTCCTCACAATCTGTACTTGTGTGAGCTCACTCACAGTCAGAACAGGCAGTCGAGGTGTGCCACTAACCCATCACTAAATACAGGCATCATGTTCCCTATGGAAAGAGTAATTTTGGATTAGAGCTCACCAAAAATTCACCAAAAAAAATCTGCTGTCTTTGTTTCATAACAAAATGCGTGTGTAGGCACTCCTTGTGAGATGTATCTGAAGATACATCCAAGCCTCCTGGTAGAATCCCTCGAGCTGCAGTCCACTTGTGCACTGACTGTGGCAGTGGTGCCTGCCATAGGGAAGTAATTCTTTGTGGAGGCAGAATCCATGAATAGCAGGTGCCAGAGAATCACCTGCTGCACAGAGCAACACCCCTGACGTAAAAGTTGTCTCAGATTTACTCTGAACTCTGTTTTGAAACCTCACCAGGCTGATTTTGGGGATTAGCAGGGAAGGAAATCCTAAAAATACAAAAGCAGGCTTAGCAAGCTGGGGGAAAGGCAGTAAGATGTTTTTGTGACAAAGGCTTCAGGATATGAATTATGCATTACCAAAAACTGACTTCAGTCTGGATGGGAGGAGGGAGATTTCTGTGCATCCAAATCCCAGCACAACGGGCACAAGCTGCTCTGCAGGGAATTACATACATCCTGTAAAACATTTTCCATTTGAGAATCTAACCCTCCTTTTTGCCCGAGTATTATTTTGTGCTAATTGTGAGAATCCGAGGCAGAAAACCACAAATAACCTGTGAAATCCTTGGAATCAGTCTCCATCCAATTCAGAGAGGGCTACTGAAACCATAAGGAAGCAGGAACAGTCTGGCTTCAGCCTCCCTCTATTTCTGTCCACATTCCCACCCTGTGCCCATCACCATAGCAGCTGACTGCTCCTTCTGCAAAACACCAACCTTTGGGGCAGCAGAGGGAGGAAAATAGTGGGCTTTTTCCCCAAATGGATCACCATTTGCTGGATAAAAGCAGCTGATGCTGTATTTTAGAAATTGGACAGGACAGCCATAATAAAAAATGTAATTCCCTGTTGATTGCTGAGGTATGTTAATGAGGGTATGATAATGAAGCAGCCACCCACAACAAAACTCACTGCTGATTGTCCAAGTCTTACATTATAAAAACACTTATTTTCATTGCCACTTCAGCCTTACACGTTTAAAATTATCTCAGTGGGGTCTGCGAGAAAAACAATGGCCATTAAGAATAAAAAACAAAAACATTTCTTCAGCTTAAAATAGTTCTTCTGACTTACAGCTTTTGGGATGTAAGAGTGATGAGCATCATTTTTAGCAACCACCCTGGCACCGTGGCAGTTATATAAGTTTCAATAGAAGCTCTAATCCCACCCCTGAGCAGAAATGCCCTTATCATGAAGCACTCCAAAGCTACACCTGCTGTTTGTATCCTGGTGCCATGAGCTGGGCCACAGCCACTTCTGTCCCTACAAAGTGAGCTCTCAAAACCAGGCACCCCTCTGCTTATCTCCAGCACTGGATTAATTTGTGCTGCTCCACACATCATCGTGGCACTTTGGCTGTCAAAGCATGCAAAGTGACCTGGAAGGAACTGCTCTTGTCTATCTCTAAAAAATAACAATAAACAGCACAAAAACATTTATTAGTCTGTGTTTTTTGGGTTTTTTTTGTCTGATATAACACATACTCAGACTGCTCCACGATTACCCAAGAGGAAGCGAAATTAAAATTATCACACAGAAAGAAGATAACCATTAAGAAAGATAGGAAGTTCAATCAGACCACTTCAAGTTTTAACCTCAGGTTAATTCCCACGCCTCAGGAACATGCTGCAGAGGACCTTTCAGTCAAAGACAAAAATTCTGTACTCCTCCCATCACATATGACACTGCAAAAAAAACCCTGAAACCCAAGTCAGGAATATTTTCAGAGTGAAATAAAGCACTTCAGAACCTTTCCTTGTTATGCTGAAGAAGTAAAGAAGCTGGATGGGGCACTGAGCAATGTGGGATAGTGGGAAGTGTCCCTGCCCATGGCAGAGGGCTGGAACTGGATGGTCTTGAAGGTCCCTTCCAACCCAAACCAATCTGTGATTCTATGAAGCAGAAATCTGTATTTTTTAGATCTATTCACTTCCTACATTCTGCTGCTGCACAGTGACAAATACATATGCCAGATACATTTATATAATACATACTTCACAGCAGGAAAAATAACCAGTGCAGAGATCTTACTCCATCAAGGTACTGGAAACAGAAATTATTTACCTTTCAATTTGCACAGATTTATAAGCAGGTTTTCCCTCAAATAAGATGTTCTTCCTCTGGCATATGCAAGATGCCCTCTTGAGATCAGCACCTGGAATTTATAAAATGGTTTATTTAAATGTGTGTTTGCATTTCCACTTCAGCTTCCCCTCATGAAATGCAGAGAAGTCACATGGTTATGGTAAAAATAAAGATTTTAGGGACTGATCAATGCCCTGTTGGCCATGCTAGGGACTGGAAGATCCAGGAGATGAGAGGGATCTTCACTGCATGCTGAGCAAGGATCATCTGGATAAACTGCTGAGCATCTGGCAGTGCTGGAATCAATTACATCTGCACAACCATGCACAGCTGAGAATATTTACTGATCCTTACTCCTGAACCCCTTTTACTACTCAGTCTGTGCACATGACTTCTGTGACAGGACAGTCACATCATGAGGATAAAAGCAGACATTGTGCTTCAATAATGAGCACTGATGCTGGCACACGCCATGGAAATTACAGAGCTAATCAGAGGACAACATAATGCTCCATGTATTGAACCCAGCCAGGCAAGGGATGGGAAAAGGGGCTGCTGGATTCTGAAAATAAATTTGTTTTTGCTTTGATCTACAACATCCATTAAGTAACTTAAGTTGCACTAGAAAAATATGTCCCCGTCCATCAGAAAACATAATGTACATATATCCAAATTACTTGTTGTCTTTTTAGTCTCCTCCCCACAACTGGCTCCACCTTTTGAAGCTACAAACAAGGTCAGCATCTCATAATTGGAGCACTAAAGGATGAATGAAGTTCTGATTTTCTTTGGGATCTGAGAAACTCAGTTTGTGCAGTAGGTATTTACTTTCCCAGTGATTTCCAAGGAAGGAAACTACTGTAGCAGGACAGAGTCCCTGCCATGGATCAAGACACACTAATCTAGAAGCTTCATATAAAACAGAACAAAATGAGCTTGGTTGCTAGTTTACTGCCTGAGGCAAGAAAGAGAGACATAAAAAAAGGAGAAAGTATAAGGAATAATAAGACAATAAAACCTGATATAAAGGCAGATTAACAGCCTTTCTACTGTTGGTATCATAGGAAGATAAAGTTTGAAAACAGAGGCTTAAATACAAAGGTGTTTTTGTGGCATTTACAGAGGGTTGGCATGGGAGAAAGCTCCTTTCTGTTGACACAGAACTGAGCTGCAGCAGATTGCTATCAATCCACGTGCACAAGCCACACAAACATCCTGGAAGGAAAACAAAATGATGCACACAGGTGCAGGTCTGGAACTCGACTACACAGAGAGAGAGAATAATAATCAAATCCACTACTGCAATGGAAATCTGAGAAGAGAGAAGATGCAGAATGTGCACACAAAGAACATAACATCACTGTGCACAATTAAAAATGTGATTAAGAAAGACCACAAAACCCCCAGAATCACGGTCATCCAGTCAGGATGGAATGTCAGATGGAAACATGATTGATGCTGCTGAAAGTTTGACCAGTGTAAAAAAGGAAGGATGAAGAACTAGTGTTAATATTTGGTTAAGAAAAAGCAACTAGAAACATCAAAGTTTCCAATGAATTCAAGAGGCAGATGTCAGTCTGGAAATGGTGTAGGATGGAATCACAGAGGTGAACCCTAAATTGCAAATGACTGGTATGACTTCCTAATTCTAAAAATGTGGCCATTACTAAACTAAGTAAAAATAAACCTAAAAAAAACCCCTAGTGAATCAGTCAATGAGAGATTTCACTGTTTATTCTGCCAGCATTCAAGTTCTCCTGTTTGTAACACACATATTAAGTTAATTCATCAATTACTAAATGAGTTCAGTTAGTTCACAGCATGTAATTAATTTATTCTCCTCTGTTAACAGGAACATCCTAATGTCACTTTGTACTATTTTGCAAATTCAATTTAATTTACTAGACACAATGAGAAAAAGGGAATTTTGAAGGCAGAAAATAAAACTGCAGGAAAGACAGATGCAAAACCTATGGAGATAATGTACAATACAAATAGCATCTGGCAGCAAGGTCCCTTCCCTGCCCAGCAGGGCTGACTGCTCTGAATTAACTTTTTTTGTGGTTGGAACAGGTCTGGGATGTTGGGTGCAGGAATGTGGCAGCTGCCAGCCCATGGTGGTGTCCCCACAGCCATTTCCCTGCAGCTGGACTGACTTCTCACACCTCTCATCCCTTCCACTCCTTTTCAAACATTTTCACCAAGAGATCCCTCTTTTCATGGAACTACCCTGGATTTCTTTGTGGTTTTAACGGTGGCCAAGGAAATTCACTCAAGAGGAAATTCACTCCCCATAATTCCTACTGTAGCCACTGTGAAGGTTAAAAGGATTAAATGGCTGAAGTGATGACTGGGATAATAAAGTATGTGCTGTGTAATGCCAGCTGCACAGGCCTTGACAGAGTAAAGCTTTAGAAAAAAATCCAGAAGAGGTAAGTCTTTAAATATAAAACCTGACAGTGCCTTGAACGTATCTGCACTCCAAAGTCCACGTGTGAAGCAGGAGCTGGGAGGAGAGCCCTGGCTGAGTGTTGGGATGCAGGTGTCAGGCAGCACCTGCAGCAGTGCCAAGGTGGGAGCAGCCCCAGTTAGGTGGGATCTGCCTCTCACACCCACCACCCCTTCCAGCACAGAGGGAAAACAGCACTGGATGCACCCCCAGCCAAGGAGGGAGACCAGCTGAACCATGATCACAGCAATGGACTGCAATTAGAGCGTCATCAACAGGAAAATTTAAGTTAGGTTTCCATCAGTAACAAGCCATAAATCTGTTCTTGTGTGGGTGCAACACACACAGGGCTGGAGCTCTGGGAAGGCCAGTCCTGTTCCGTGGGTGATGCAGCACCAGGGAGATGTGGCTGTCCACAGGGTCCCAGTGTCCCCTGCCATGAGACTGGGGCATCATCCATGTGGCCTGCCTCAGTTCTGCCTGGGTTTTGGCAGGATTTAGGTGCCTAGGCTCTGGAGTGACAGAACTTGCTCTTCAGTAGCTGCTGGGGCATCAGCATGTGCTGTACCACAGTCAAAGGTGTCCCAGCTGGTGTGAGGGAACCCACTTCTCACCTAGACTGCAGTCAAAAAGCAGCCTGAACACCCCTAAGTGCCCTGGAAGAACCTGAAATCCACCAAAATCCATGCCAACATCAGAGCCCTTTCCAGGACAAGGCTGCACAGTGGCTGGTGCTCACCAACTCCCACTGGACACTGAAGCACGACCTGAAAAGCAGGAGAGACCCTTTCTGTGCCTCTTCATCCTTCAGCTTCACCCCACCCTGGAAAACTGCAGCAGCACAGATGCAAAATGTGAGGCTGAACACATCTCTGCATCATTTGTGTGGCTCCTGGTACCCAGCTGTTCCACACTGAGCTTCCCTGTGCTCCCTGCCAGGCACACACAACCTCAGAGCAGCTGATGCCCAAATCCCTGCCTGATTTGTCCCAAACAAGGTCCCTCTGGAGTGTCTCTCTCTACAGTGCTTATTCTGATCCCAAAATTACATTACTTCCATACCCCTGCCACCTTCTCAACACCTCAAGGGTCCCCCTAGCCTTTTCAGTCTCATTCTGCCCCATTTTAGTGGAAATGGGGCTCTGTCCTGTGATCCAGGACTTTTTGGCATCACATTTAGGAAGCATTTCCTAATTCTGGCCCAGGCAGTTGAGTTGCATACCCAAGGGCAAAAATCCAGCATGGATACAATAAACTGGGCATCTCTGAGCTTTAAAAGTTTAATACTACATATTTCCAAAGAAGGTGTATGTTGCATGTACAGGAGGACACAGCTAAGCATCATTTTTTATCTGAAGCTTAAAATACACAACCCTTCCTGAACTACTTCTGTATTTACATGGCAAATTGGTGATATTCTTGATGAAAAATGATCTTCCAAAAGAATTTTGGAAGTGCTTAAAAGAACAGTAACAGAGGGAAGACAAAAGTGCTTCAGACTACAGCACAGCACTGCAGTGAGACACGGAATGATGATTATGTTTGAGGTGTTGTAATTTAAGACAAACTGTAGCAGAACTGCTACAGCAGTTTGCTAATTCTATTATTAATCCTTACATCATACTTTCCAGACTCCTTATGGATTTTCCTCTTAACAGTCTCTGCTTTATCAGCATTTTTTTGGCAAAAGGAATTACAGTAACGTCTGCTACAAGGGAATAATTGTGTCAGGGGGTTGCTGAGGAATATTCCCTTGCATTTCCAGACTGGGGCAGCACTCTGCTTACTGTGCTCTCTATAACACCTAACTGGAACTACTCTCATCCTGCCCTCAGGGCCATGAAAGTTGTATTAGGTTTCCAGTTAAGGTGAGGATAATGTGAATCCTGTGTGGATGTGACAATATAGGCTAAATCAGCTAAAATAACTGAAGTAAAAATGCAAACTGCACTGTATTGCACTGTAAAATACCATACATATCTATAAAACAAAGCAGACTCAAAGCAAGAAGTCTGACAGACCATAGGAATACAAATTATGAAACCATGAAAATTCATTTAAAGCTCTAAAATCAAGCCCACACCACAAATACTTATTTTCCTTCTTAAATGCAACAGCCCTCACTTCATGTGTCAATATTACTAATACACTGCTTTGCATCATTGCCCATGGGTACAAACCTGTTCCTTCAAACACCCCAGTCCCAGATATTTTCAGATGCAAAGGAATGGAGGGGAAGGATTGGCTCCAATGCCCCAATCAGTATTTTTTTTCTGCCCAAATCCATAGTTCTGTAACCTAAAAGACAGATGCTGAGCATATCTGCTGCATCACTCCCCTGAATCCCTGCCAGCTCTATCTGCTCCCTGAAATCCCCTGGGGAGATTTCCAACACAGAGTGAGCCCTGCACAGCCCCGCCTCCGACCCTTCCTGTTAGGGACTCCTGAGCAATGGGGTTTATCTCATTAATTCAGTGTTTTTTAGGAAACTACTTTTCCCTGCCAGTTTTTAAACCCAGAGGAATTTTCTAGATGTGCAGTGACAGTGCATGAGTAATAGCTCCCTCATTAAACGACCAGGGAGTCATAAAACAAAACAAATTGTTCAGCTTCCCAGTGTTTTTCCGATTTGCTTTCCCTTTCCAAGTCCTGCAGTGCTCACAAACATCCAAACTATCTAAGTGACGTCATTTCTAGTCAGAATTCTTAAAGGAAACAACATGTCCTTTGCCTGTTGCTCAATCCTCTGGTATTCTTGCCGTCATTTATTTGTGCCCCTGAGTAGTTTCAAGTAATTTCGTTTTTTTAATCAAGAGCTAGTTGTGCCCATGTGGAACATGTACTTCCAAAACACACCATGAAAAGCTTGCCTGACATGGGAGAGGAGCTGTGTTGTGTTTACTCCTGCTGGGAACAGGTTCTTTATCCCATTTTGAAACCTGGAGTCCCAACTATACAACTACACAGAGCAGTGATTCAAGGAATATTTTGAAAGGCCACAATTTCTGCATTGGCTTGTGAGAACGAGACAAGATCTCAGTCTCCTGTGTTTCTGCTTAGGATGAGGAACAAGATACCAGAACAAGATACCAAAACAACTCTGGGAGGTGAAAAGGCTTAAAAATATTTGCATTTAGTATGTATTTTGGCAGGCTTGCAGAAGTGCCAACGACCATAGTTTTCAGAACAATCCTTTAATGTGCTCTTGCAATCCCACCTTAAGATGGCAAAGGAAGGACTGAGTAGAGTCAGTCTGAGGTGACCTGAATTCAGTGTTCAGTGTTTTTACTGAAAAATGTGGTTTGCTTCTGGAAAACTTCAGCTCCTTTCTCCTGAACAAAATCTGGGAGCCGCAGAATGAAAATCATCTCAGACAGCCCGAACATCTCACACCACTGAGATCTGAATTCTTTTTAAATCTTTTAATGAGCAGCAGAAAGCAAAGGAATGAGATAAAGTGGGAGCTCCAGACCACAGTCCCTAACACGTTTGGCAGCCCTGAGGAGACCCACTACACATGCCAGGCTCACTGACCTTGCAGATCTCTCCAGGATTAGAAAACAAACCAGCTGAAAGCTTATTCCCTTTTACAGGGAACTGTGCTCTCTCTATCTACAAGTAAATGTTTTGGTGCTGATGAATAACCAGCAGCTTTAAATACACATCTGAGTCAGGCAAAGAAGTGATGAATGTCAGGGAAAGACTACTTGAGCAAAAGGTGAGCAGAGATCCCAGCCCAGCGCTTCAAGGGTGTTCAAGAGCCTCCCTGCTGATGATTTCACTACGAGTCAGGTATTGAAACACCTCTAAGGACACAGGCTGTCAGAATTTGCCTCTTTACATTGCTTTATAATTGGCAACAAAGGTGGGAAGAACTTGCCAGCTTCGGTTGTCACATCATCCTTACGACAGCGTGCGGAGGTACCGCTGAGGAAGGGGGATTTCGTCAGGACTGAAATACACCACAGACACCGCGGCAGATGGCACGGGGTGAACTGAAATGGAATTGAAAAGTTCAGGGTATTTTAGAGAAGGTTCATTTAAGATGAAACGAGGCAACAGCTTAAGAAATACAGAACAGTGAAGGGAGACAAAAACATTTCCTCTTCATCCTTCTCCCGACATACGGAGATGCTCAATGAACTAAAATGATTGTAAATATTTTGGCATTTACATCGTGGCCACAGCTGAATGCTGACTTGTCCTGATACTTTGGAACCTCCTCAGACATACAGCCCCCACTGCCCAGCACATTTTGCACTCCAAAGGGTGAGGAAATCTCTCTTGTCATCTGTTTAAATGCAAAGCACAGATGAAGTGGGGACCTCACAAGACTATGCCAAAGCCAGGACTGAAGAAGGGTTAAGAAATTAAACCTTTGGATAGATAATGGAAACACCCAAGATTATTAGATAAGTATGAAAGAGCAGAAATAACCCTTTCAGTCTTTAATAATTGTCCTCTACAAGGATTCCATCAGCTATCCCTAAAGTCTGTTGTACAGGCTGCTGCCAGAGATGTTACTGGAATGGGCACATCACAGCTCTGAGACTCTGCTGATGCCCTAAGATACAACTCAGTTTAACGTCTCAGGAACAAGCCTGCTACTGAAGCAGAGTTTGGACAGCATTCCCAAAGCCACAGAGCCCATCAGGATAGCTCCTCATTAAAAGAAGCAACAAGGAACAAAACCCCAACCCTCTTTTCCAGGCGGTGAATGACACCAGCATGAGACTGACAACTTTCAGGATGAGGTCACCTCCGTTTCCATTCAGAAATGAAGCTGGCAAGTACAATTAACAATAATTAAAAACTCCTTTCACAAAGGGACACTACACTTTTATTACCTCTGCTGAAGCCTAATCAAAAGCATCACAATGAGCTTGTTGATTTTTTTTTAAACCAGGACATGATAGAAGACAGAAAGAAAACTGGCAATTAAGAACAGAAACCCTATTTTCTTAGGTGCCATAGTATTTTGGCTCAAAATATGTTTTGTCCCCGTTTCCCTAAAAGAAACTCAGTACTTACTAGATAGCCATGGGAAAACATAACCAAAAATTTTAATTTACCAAAAAAAGAAGCTTAATGGGTAAATAAAAGTGCTTGTAACACTGAAAGTTATATGGGAAGTGCAAGCAACAAGCTGTAATCACAGTCATGAAAAGTTCCTGGCATTGGATCCAATGATTTCCTTCAGCACAGAGTTCCAGCTGCAGTAAGTTCCTTTGCATCCCAATTTATTACTGAAAAATGTAATTATATGAGAGCCAAACCCAACCATGGATTCTTCTGCACATCTACAGTGCAGTAACAACTTTATAAACCCTTTAAAATGTTTTTATTTTCGCTGTGGGCATTGAAGGTCCCACTGCTCTTGATTAGGGAAGGTATTTTGCTATTGGTGTCTCCCCCATACGCAGGCAGAACTGCTGGATCAGATTTACCAGCAGAGCTTTAGGGTGCAGATTAAACCCTGGCAACTGGCTTTCACCCAGAAACGTGAGGGCTTAAATCACTTCTAAAAGTGTGATGACTTTTGAAAGGTTTGGTGTTACAACCCCAAAATGACGCTGCTGCTGCGCAGAACACGCTGCGCTCCCGAGCGGCATCAGGCACACGGGTCCCCCTCTCCCAGGAGCACGGGTGGATGATTGTCCCAAGACTGAGCCAATTTTAGGACAGAAGGGTAAGCCCAGAGACTGAAGAATGAGAGGGTTAAGTGGGCAGAAGGCAGAGTGGAGGGTGAGCCAAGCCCACCTGCCCCCTGGACGAGGAGCAGTGCCAGCCCACAGCCCAGAATAGCAGCAGGGCCAGGGAAAGGGAAGGAAATGTGCAGTCTTAGGCAAGAGGTCACCCCAGTCTGAACACAGCAGCACTCCAAGCATGGTTTTGCAAGGGCCTGACTCCACAAATCCCCGCTGGTATCAAGGGTCATGACTCGAGAGGCCAAGGAGCAAGGATGCTGTGACACGATCCGGTCACTCTGTCACTTCACAGACACGGGCTGGGTGTAAACAGGGAAGTCACATGGCATCCGTATTGTCAAACAGAGATTTCCTGAGTGCCACCCGGGCTCAGCACACTGCCTGCCACATCTCCTAGCCCACACAGCGTCTGCAAAAACGGGAACCTTGAAGCACCTCCTATTACCGACAGCCGTGCCCGCCATCCTCCGTGACTCAGGGATCCGTTTCTGGATGCTAGCGCGCATTTCCCGCTTCCTCTCCCTGCAGTGCACGCAACACAAACGGAGCTGAGTGCTGACACAGTAAGTAGATTGATTGCAGTATTCTGCCTTTTGGACCGAGTCCCAATTTCAGTCTGATCTGGTTCTCAGATAGGAGGCTGTACATTGTCACAGCGTTTGTAAGAGCGGTTGCTACACTGATTCCACCAGATAGGCGAGGCTGTGCATCTGCATATCAGAAAACCAGATCGTGCATGCTGCAGATGCATCGAATTTTCTCAGAATAATAAAGTGGAGAGACACTGAAAACAGCATGGAAATCATTTGATGGGCTTCTTCCAAACACGCTGGTATAAACACAGGTCAAATTTGCAGGGAGTGCTCAAATTTGCATCGTTATGTTTTTAAAGCCTTTTGAAAAGCAAAGATTTTTTTAACAGCTGAGACAACAAGCCTGGGAGACAGCAGATTTGGACTGGTTTGTCATATTACTACACTGACTGTGGATAATGCCACAGAAGAATTCAACTTCCAATCAACTACTCAAATAACAGGTGAAATTTTCCCAGTGCTCAGCATCCAGAAGATGTCACCACAAGCTGGAATTAAGCACACAGGTGCTTCCTGCTGCCTAGCACAGTGAAAATCATGCCTTTCAAAGCATGGTGATAAACTTTAAATGGGTATGTATTAACCAGTCCATACCACTAAACATATCTGAAGTACACAAGCAACTCAGAAGCTCCTTTCCTGCATATTAAAATCCCAACAGCACCTTTTCTTTGGCGCTATTTTATTAAGTTTATTCAAGAAAGAATGCAGCCTTGTTAATCCACGTGACACAATCATTATCTTCTAACAGCTGTATCATTTTGAGACAATTTTTGACAGGAATTCACATGCTGTGATGCCACTAGGATTTGATCTACACATACTTTAGACCAAAACCTTAAAGCTTCCAGGCATCTCCTGAAGGACTGGAGGAAGGAGGTCTTCAAACCCCTCACTTTGTGTTAGTTGCTCAGCATTTTTTTCTGGTAAATGAACCATAGCATTTTAAGCAGACAAATTGCCTCTCACAAATGTATTGGTTCTACCAGACTGACTAAGACAGACAAACAGTGAAAACTTATTTCTGGCAATAAATAACAAGCTGCTTTGAACTACTTTCAGCTCAGAACTGCAAATTAACAAGTCCATGCACAGTCTCCATCACAAAGCACTGTAATATGTAAAAAGGATGCTTTGAATTTTAATGCAAAGGTGTGTGACGTATCTTCCAGATGGGAAACATTAGAAAAAATGTTATTACACACACATATTTTTAATATTAGGCAAATGAGACATTTTGCATGCAGTCACGTTCTCGGGGCAGCTATCACAACTGAAATGTGTCATTGATTGTAGGGAATAAAAAAAAATTTATTCAGACAAAACCACAAAATCACAAGGGACGGGTGATGTATTTTTTACCACCCTCCTTGCCCTACCCTTCGCAGCAATTTAAGTGGTTTCAACACGTTAAAAAAAACCCAACTCAATTAAAAAAAAAATCTTATTTCTTGAAGCTGTCTGGTTGTTTTCCTACAGACACTATCTCAGCATTACGCAGCCACTACAGCCATGAACTGCTGCTTTCTGGTTTGCTGAGATCAAGTGAGTGGTTCCCTTCACTTTCTCTTGAGCAACAAACAAAAAAAGTCTGAGGAATGAAAGCATTAGAAGACAAAATCTCCAGTAATAAAATCCATTTTACAACAGCAGGAAACAAATTTAAGATAATATGTAGGGACTTCAGGGAGACCTTAAAACAGCCTTCTCCCCCCTAAAGGAGCTCTAAGAGAGCTGGAGAGGGAATTTGGACAAGGACATGGAGTGACAAGACACAGGGAATGGCTTCCCACTGGCAGAGGGCAGGGTTATTTTAGTTATACTATATATATTAGTTATATATTGGTTGATATTAGGGAGAAATTCTTCACTAGAGGGGTAATGAGGCACTGGAACAGGCTGCCCAGAGAAGATGCCCCATCCCTGAAGTGTTCCAGGCCAGGTTGGATGGGGTTTGGAGCAACCTGGGATAGCAGAAGGTGTCCCTGCCCATGGCAGGGAGTTTATTTCTCATCAATGCACCTTTGATCATGCTGTTCACAACTTTCACTGCAGCAGCTACAACATATTGACCCCTTATATAACCCAAGCCCTGGAAAACCTCCACTCCTGTAGCAGCTGCCTGCACCTGCACCTATAGGTAATAAAGGATTACACAGATCAGAAATGCGGTGCTTATGAAACTTTGTTTTTTTTTCTGCTCACCAAGCAGCTCATTTATTCTTAAAATAAAAGGAGTGGCTGTGTCAGGGAAGAAAAAAAAAAAAAAAGGAAAGAAAAACAACAAAATGAAAAGGAAGAACACACCCATGTGGAAAAAAATGGCCAAAGACAAAGCAGGCTTACTGCAAATGCTGCACAACCCTGTCACTGACAAAAACAATTATTAATTAGCCAGAAGGGAAACTTCAAGCTTCTCGTTCCTACGTGCACTCAGAATCTGTCCACACTTCCACAGCGGTCTCACGCTGCTCTTACAATTGTTGTGATAAGTTTTAATATCAAGAAGAACAATAAACAAACTTCTAGTTAATCCTGCCACTGTAAATATTTTATCTGTGTCCCTGCAGACCCACAGGTGGCAATTGGGAGCAGAGTTATTTGACAAAGCAGTTCAGTTCCTGCAGTTCCCAAAGCACGTGTAAACACCACCAGGATCTCTGCTTATGTAAGGAATGCAAATTTGAGGGTTTGACAGATCTACAATCCAACAGGCTTCTATTAAACATATCCCCACGTTCCTCTGGATTTTATTCTGCACAGTTACTACAGCCTTTGAACATCAGCAAGAGATTTGGGCTGTTTTAATGGTAAGAAACATCTGCTTAAGTACAGCAAATTGTTTCTGGATTTGTCTAGGATTTAAAAAATGAGTAAACACTGACTACTGTACAAGCTGTCTTGGCTGCAGTTCCAAGCTTTAAAGGAAATTCACTCTGCAACAGGTGACCATGTTCAAGATAAGGAAGATTTCACTGAAATGGTCCAAAGTCTGGAGCACATCTGCCAGAAGGAAAGGACAGAGAGTTGGGGTTGATCAGCCTGGAGAAGGCTCTAGGGAGACCTTAGAGCTCCTTCCAGTGCCTAAAGGGGCTTCAAGAGGGCTGGAGAAGAACTTGGGACAAGGGCCTGGAGTGACAGGATAAGAGTGAATGACTTCACACTGCCAGAGGGCAGGATTAGAGATGGTATTAGGGAGAAATTCTTTATTTTGAGGGTGGTGAGGTGAGGCATCTTATCTAGCTACTGATGAAAACCTGCAGGGACTGGTGTTTTCAGAATACTGCATATGAATTTATTCCTCAGTAAATACCTTTTTGGCAGCTAAGACAAGACCTGTCACTTCCTGCAGTCACTCACCTCTTTGGGCTTCAAAAGGACTTGATCTATTACAGTAAATATTGAGAATGTACTGTGCACAACCTAATATGACATAACAGGGCAGCAGAGACCTTACCTTGGACAACAGCCTGACTGCACCTGAGTACAGAGAGGTCACAACTGGGGCTGTAACTATGTCATAGTAATTAATAAAAACAGGTACAGATTAGTCACAGCTACATCCAACCTTACAGCACTTACAGTTAGATATCCTAATAAAAGCCTTGTCACGCAGGGTCTAGTAATGATTTAAAGTTACTTTACTTTCCCATCTCCTTCATTAAAATTAATTTCAAGTTTGGGAGCTGTCTTTATGCTGAGGCATTGAAGTTTTGTAATTCCAGCATATCCTTCACCTCCACACCTTTTATTAGTCAGGTAACTCCTTCCCCCTGCAGCTCTTGGGTCATTTCAGCTCCTGGGAATGCTCACTACAACCTGCAATAAACTGTATAGGCTAAAAGTTTCTGTCTGTGACTTTGTTAGAGCCAAAAAAAACCCTGCAAATGCATAATTATGGTCTGACATCTTTCTGCAGCAGCATGTGACCAGGTGACCAGGGTGAGGATTACTGTTTGCTGCATGCCCAGACACAGTGAAGTTCAGGCAGAGCGAATCCTGTGCCATCCAAACCAGCTGCCCTGCACATCCCACAACCCCTGTGGCAGCTTCTCCATCCCTTCTGCCTGTGGCTGCTCCCAGTTTTTCAGGAATCCTCACAGAGCCAGCCCATAACAATACTCCAACTTTCTGCCACCTCCCTCCCCATGCACTCACCCCCTCCCAGCTCCTCTCTCACTTGCCAGTCTCGTTACACACCCACTCACACTTTCCCTTACTCACTCCTAACCCACCCATTCCACATTCCTCATTCATCTCCCCGTTCAGTTACACAAACTGAGCCCCAAACACCTCCAACACACTCAGGGAGAGGAACTTTGCCTCCCAAGACCCATCTGTCCATCCATGCCTCTCTCATCAACATCCCCATGCCCTGCATCAGCTTCCCAGAGTTTGAGGGAAGGCATGCACTGCTCCATGCTCCCCATGTCCATGAGGCTCCATAAAATCAATATCCAGCCCCATCACTGCTCATCTTTACTGCCAACCCTTCTGGATGAGCAAAACACTTTCTTTGGATAGAGTGAGGGTGGATGGAGTAAGGACTGGGCAGTGCTGGTTGTGCCTTTGTCACACATCCATGGAGTGCTGTGCCTCCAGCAGGCACCCAACACACCCCCACCCTGCCAAAACTCCCTTTCTGGAGGCTTCCAACCCAACCCTCTCAACCTCTGGGATACTCTGGAAAGGAAAACAGAGGTAATGCTCCAGGAACGTGCAGAGGAGTGGGGTAAAGGTGCTGGGATCCTTTACTGGGGTAAAGGACCATGACCAGAGGGCAGCTCTGAAGGGACTGGCTCAAGCCAGTGTGGCTGTGTGCCAGCTCACACCAACCACCCTGGCCTTCTGTTGTGGGGTGACTGCAAAAAAAACCCTCCATTTCTCCTTTTTATAGCCACTGAATGGTTTTTTTTTAAGGGTGGGGAGGGGGTACTGATCCAGCTCTTAGCGGTCAAGACAAAGGAAAACTTTCAAGACAACCCTCCCTGGGCACCCAAAGCTTCTGGTTCACTACTCTGAGGAAGAAACAGCAAACAGGCCAACCCCAAATCCCACAGAAACAAGTAAAACTATAAAAAGAACAATAGTTACGAAGAACTTGAATGGAAAGCTGGGATGGGGGGTTGGGGAAGACTCCAGTAGCTAGACTGCAACTTCCACTAATTCTGTCACTAATAGAAAACTAGTTTTTTTGGTTTCCCTGCAATGCCCTCTGCAGACTTGCCTGCACACATAGCTTCCTCACAGTTTAAATGCCTCAGTGGAGTTAAAAATCACTTAAATTTTATCTCCTCCACACAAAAACATTTTCATTTCCAATTCAAATTGGCCTTTTCAGGTAATTTTCAACAATTTCTCAAATGACACCAGAACAGACCACTCTTATACTACAATAAAATATGCATCTGAGAAATTATACTATTAGCAGTTCAATTTAAAACCTATCTTCAATCAGTAGAATTTTCCCAAATCCTGAAAAACTGAACATGCAGCACTTAAGATAAGTGATACATTTAATATTCAAGGGCACGTAATATTATTCCACTCATATTTACGGGCTGTTAACACCAGAGAGAATTACTGAAAGATGAGAACATAGACTTGAAATAATATGAAATATTATGAAATAAAGAAATGGAAAAATTTAGGGCACGTATTAGGCAAAGAAAAATCTAGCCATCAAATTTTGAGGGAAAGATTCCAGAGGATCAAAGTGGAAGGCCCAGTTCTTAGAGTTATCTCTAGCCATAAAGTGTAGGGAGAAAAAAAAAAAAGAAACAAACCCAAAACCACGCAGCAGGAAACATGTACTGGCAAGATGATGGCCTGGATGATCTAATGCACTTTCCATCTCTAACATCTCTGATTCTGTAATTCCATAGGAGCTCTTAGCACAGGGCTGGCCAACTTCTGCAGCAACTCAATCATTCTGATTGGTGTGTGATAATCACAGTGCTCAATTAAAAGGAGCTGGGTGTTGTAGCTGCTCCCCATCAAAGCCGTGCCAGTAGGGATGGGACTGGCGGGGGCTCAGTAATGACAGGGTTGTGGGGAACTCTCCTAAACAGGCACAACAGAATTCATGCCATTAAAGAGACAATCATCACCTTCCTTGCAGAATGCCTAGGGTCAGCTTTTGACAGTGGATTTGATAAGGCAGAGCTCAACTGTGTCAACATTTATGTATGCAAATAACTCTGCTCCTATGTGTGAGCGAGCCTTAGAGCGGCTGGATCTATATTACACAGCGTTTTTAACCATTTAACTCTTGATCTGTGCACTGAGAAGATCTCCCCTGAGGGTAAAATACCAGCTTGTTTCTCATATCATGTGCTTTGTTTGCTATTTTCAAGTTGTTAGGTAAGCACACATGCAGGAAGAAGACGGTGCAGAAGAATGCAGGGCATGAGCGCACCTCTGGTGTTTTAAAGGAGGTTGTATGAGAAAAATGGATTATAGCAACAGCTGAAGGAATCAATCAGGAAAATTGAGAGAAAATGCAGAAGAAGAGAAGAAACTCCAAAGCAGTAGAGTAGAAAGATAATCCTTCCCAACTGTGCTGTTCCTGCCAGAAGCAAACTGCCCTAACTATTGCTGCCCCAAAAGCTCCTGCAGAGAGAGGGGTTTGGGGGTATATTTTTATTTTTTCCCCTGGCCAATGGAAATTCTATCCTGACTCTGATTATGACAGGATGTCATTTGTAGAATAACAAAGGAAGTTTTGTGAGAAGTATGAACAGAAGAATAATTTTCGACGCTGTTTGAAAAGATGCCAGTTTGATAAAGGCCATGAGCTTATCAGGCTCTATAAAGTTTATTTCTATGTATTTATATATAACAGTAAGATTTAAGGTTGAGATTGGATACTGGGAAGAAATTCTTCGCTGGGAGGGTGGGGAGGCCCTGGCACAGGGTGCTCAGAGAAGCTGTGGCTGCCTCTGGATCCCTGGAAGTGTCCAAGGCCAGGCTGGATGGGCTCTGAGCAACCTGGGGTGGTGGCAGGTGTCCCTGTCCATGGCAGGGGGGGTTGGAATTAGATGTCTTTAAAGTTCCTCCCAATCCAAACCATCCTTTGATTCTATGATAAATAACCAGAAATTTTAGCAAGGGACGGACCCCTCTCTAGCACTACACAGTATTATCTTAGGCACTTTTCTTTTTCTCAGGTACTTCTGCTCCGAACAGATGTTTAAGTTAAATGCAGATACCTAAAATACAGATGCCAAAGGAACACAGGAAAGAGTGTTCAACAGATTGTTTTGGAGAAAAAGTTTAAATCAGCTCTTCCTTGAGCTCCACTGTGATGAACAGACAGGGAAGGTGAGGTTTCCTCAACATGCTGATGAACTTCATGTAGCTGTCACTGTAAACGACAGTGTCACCTTCTCCTTTGCTTCTGGCCATGAATTCCTCCCACCTCCTCATCAGCACCAGCAGCCCTGTAGTCAGGTCATGGGATGGAGCAGCTCTCATTTCCCAAGAGAGAAGAAATGGAGAAGAAAAACGACTTTTTCAAACCAGCTCAGCAAACCGAGCTGTTCAGTTTGGATCACTCCAAGGCCACTTGGTCATCAGGGATGGCCATGGAAGGAGCTGACCTTGAAACCACACCTGAAACTTGCAGAGCAGGTACCCTCTGCTCACACTGGAACACCAAGGGCAAAACAGCATCCAACAACCATGGTGACCCAAAGCCAAGTCCACAGAAGACAATGCTGTCACCTTGAAACAATATCCCACTGGTCAAGAGCTCACCTGGGAGGCTGGGCACTTCTCCTCCTGCAAAATCCTTGAACCAGCAGGATTCAAGCAGAGCTTGGGCTGAGGCTGCTTTCTGCCCTCCTGCTGGAGCTGGGCCAGCTCACAGAGGAATTCAAAACTCACAAAGCCATAAAGAGAAAGCCCTGGAGGGCAAGTATGACTCCATGAGAAAGAAACTCCCAGGAGTAGGGGCAGAGCCCTATATTCTGGTCCCTTCTCCAGGAATTGCTCATGCCTACTGCACTGAAGATTAGATAAAACATATGCATAGCTCCCTTTATACTAAAGCTTCAAAAATACATCCTATGAGCTATGTAAACACACCAAAGAGCCAGTGAGAGCTCTGCCCTAACAGGAGAGCAGCATATTCCTACCTGTACTCTTGGAAATATTTTTATACTTGGTGGATAAAAGTAAATCAAAGAGCAAAGCTGAGATCTTCCCAGGTATGACTCACTTCTGCCAACCTCATGTTTTGGCAATAAAACTGCATGCACATTCTCACCTGAGCCTGTAGTAACAGGTCATGTGGGGAATTTCTGTAGCCACTTGGGTTCTTAAAGGTGCAGTTCAGGTGCCCAAATTTTGGTAAGAAGTGAAAACTGCCTCTAAGTGTCCATTTGCAGTCCCAGCAGGACACGGCAGCACTGCCTAGACATGTCCCAGTTTGGCATCTGAAATAAATCCAATTCTGGATGCCCCATCCCTGGAAATTTTCCAGGGCAGACTGGACAGGGCTTGGAGCAACCTGGTCCCCTGGAAAGTGTCCCTGCCTATGGCAGGGTGTTGGAATTGGATGTTCCTTAAGGGCCCTTCCCACCCAAACCATCCTGTGATTTTATGATGTGAGAAGGAAGCAAGGGGATGAGACACCAGAGATCATCACACACAACTCTACCCTGAAAATGCACTGACAAAAGTGGTTTCCATTCATACCTCATGCTGCTGGAAAACATGTATTTTTATTTGCC
Organism: Buphagus erythrorhynchus; assembly: GCA_013400855.1. NCBI lineage: Eukaryota > Metazoa > Chordata > Aves > Passeriformes > Sturnidae > Buphagus > Buphagus erythrorhynchus. The sequence goes on from VZTT01048188.1 coordinate 35,269, forward strand.
TCAATTATCTCTTCTTTTTTAGATATTGATGTTACCATTCCAGCAGAGTGATGGAAGACTCCTCACTCCTCTTTTCCACGTCCAATTTTGAGCTCACCATTTCCTATGCAAACTTTAGCTGCAAACTCTGGATAGCTACAGGCCATAAAAAAAACCCTTGAAAATTTACAAAACAAACAACAGCGTGTGAACTTCCACGTGGGAATCCCTTGGAGATCAGTACAAATCAACACTACCAAAACACTACCCAGACATAAAACATCAAGCACTTGGTACAAGACATCACACTACAAACCTGTGCATCCAGCTTTGGACTGTTAAGTGTTTTCCTTACATGCAATTTATGGTTTGTGTTTCAAAAGCTACTATTTACGATAAAGGCAGTTTTTTTGGTTAATTTTTGTTAGTCTGCCTGTTTGTTTTTTTTTTTTTTTTTTTTAAATCCAGACTTTCATTAACTACTGCAATGAACAATACTCTGCTTCAGAGACAGAGTGCTGTTCCACCTGCCTCCATGTGTTGCCTCCTTTTCTGGCTCAAGATAACAACCAAAGGCATGGAAAAACATCACCTTTGTAACATATAATTTAGATTCATTCAATCATATTAGGTGACATTTTCAAAGCTGCCACTAAAAGGAGATACTGCATGCATGACCAACTCAGTATATTCTATAATTCTATGACTCTACGTAAAAAAAAAAAACAGGTTTCAAAATAATGTTTTATTCAATTTTTTGGGTGCAAAGCATCGCTGTGCACTACATCAATAGTAAAAAACTGTTTCCCAAAACAAGTGATTTCCAGGAGCAGCATCTTCCCTGTCCTACAGGTTGATACACAGCAGTGAACTCAAGATCTAAGACTCCCTCTCCTCAAACAGGGCCTGCTTGGGATTTTTCACTAAATGGAACTGTTCCACTGTGATCCCGAGGAAATTTGATCTGCTGCTTCAATACAGGATTAACAGTTAACAATTTAGTGGCAATAAAAATCTGCAACTTCCTTTCTTTTCATCTGAAGTGATAAGAAAACAATGATTTTTTTTTTTCTTTTGGAAAAAAAAAAAATCCCTCCTGAGAACATTCTGATAAGGTTACGGTTAAATAAATGATTTTCAGGAGATACGTAGTTAATTCACAAAAATACTTGGCAAAAAATCTATCTCTGAATATCTAATTCATAGAACGTTCCCCTTTATTTGTTTAATTCAAGTAAAATATTTTCCTCCACCCTTTCCTTTTCATAGGCTTTTCACACCCACATAACAACCAAGTGACTCTTCCCTGACCTGGCCTCCCACGCCTTTTGGTACAACTGCTCCCCGCTCTTGAGCTCTTCTCCCAAGATCCAAAGGAAGCACTTTAAGAAGGGAAAGGAAACCCAATACAATGCTGAACCTTCCTTTTTGTTTTTCTTTTTTTTCATTAAACCACTGGGTTTATTTGCTGTTCTGCAGGGATGTGTGGTGTGTGGAGAGCCACCTCCGTGACTGTTTTGGAAAAAAGTGAAAAAATATCCCTGAGTGCTTTCTGTAAGTGCCAACACAAGTTGGGTTTGGGAAGGCAAGGTGTCAGCATCCAGGGAAATAACAGCAGCAGTGGATCCCTCCCTTCATGGAGAACCTGCAATTCCTACAGCTGTTGTTTGGAGCAGACACGTCACAGAGCAAGACAAATTCAATAATCACTATTCTGCTTTTCCCATTTTCTAATAATCTCAGCATTCCAAAGGACGCTCTGGAAATCCAAGAACTACAGTATCCCACATCAGCATCCTCTCTAAATGGAAAACACAGTCATAATGCTGGTAAAGCACCAAAGGAAAGTTAAATATCACTGCCCTCATTTCATTGACAACTAAAAATAAACTACTTGCCCAAGAAGCTCCCCCTCCAAAGAATTCCTCCCAAACAGAGCGACAGAGTCCACAGCAGATTCAGGGAGCACAACTTCCAAACCCAGCCAACATGATTCCTTCCAGCCAATAGTATGTTAATGATTTGGGTTGTTTTTTTTTTGTTTTTTTTTTCTTTTTTTGAGAAACCACTAATTGATATCTTTTTTTTCTTGGCATTTTACAGAGCCACTTAAAAATAACACAGTTTCTATTCTAGGCATATTTTAGGGAAAGTATCATTAGATTTAATTCCAGGGATGAACATCTGATTTTCATGTGAAATGCTAGAAGACCAGAGCCTTGTTCATTCAGTGTAACAGGGAAGTTACAGCTGAGCCATGGCTCTGGGATGATGTGATCCCAAAGCTGGAGCTCTGGCCCATCCCCTTTGCTCAGTACCAATGTCAGCAGAGGTTTGTAGGTGAAAGGTGGGAGGGAAAAGCAGTTTCAAACTGTTTCTGTCAGCCTGTTCAAGAAAGTTTCCCCCTCATTCACAGACTCCTAACCTGTGGCAGGGCAGCTTTCTGCAAAAGCTCCAGTGGGAAAAAAAAAAAAAAAAAAAAGAAAGCAGTGCTTCAAAGAGCTGCTGAAGGGCTTTCTCTCAATCACATTTAGCAAGATACCATCTCAGCACTGAAAATAAGCACATAAACTTACCAATGCACTATCAAGAGAAGCATCAGAAATAAAGTTCAGGTGTTGCTCAGCCGTCAGCACCTCAGCTCCTTCCTGGCACCAAGAAAATCCCACAGCAGCAGGTACCAGAACTGCCTCTGCTCTGCTGCTCACACCCGAACGCTCACAGCCGGGCTCTGAATCTGCCACCAACAAAAGAAACCACAGGAAGACTGCTTCCCTAATGCTTCAGAACTGAGTCAGTGGGTCAACAATTCCTTCGGTTTAGGAGCCAGACCAATTCCCTTAAACACCCCTTCTTTTCTTGCTGTTTTTTTTTTTTTTTTCCCCTGATGGAGAAGCCAACTGTCTCCTGCCAGTGGCAGCCCATCTGCTTCCAGAACAGAACCAAACCACTCCAAACCACCACCTCGCTTTGGCACAGGCATCCGTCCTGACGCAACTCCATTTTGTCTCCCACGTCTGGGAAAAGCCATGAGAAAATACTTACAATTGGAGAGGCAGCGGGGAAAACTGCTCCGTGTGCACCTTGCACAGGCTGTGCCGGCTCGCAGCCCACGCTGCCATGTCCCATGCCATGGGGTGGCACACAGGAGAGCACTTGGTGTGACCCCACGCCTGTCCCCCGGCGTGCCCGGCTCCGTGCAGGCACAGAATACCCCGGGTGTGCGCCTCAGGAGCAGTGCCTGAACAAAGAGAAAGCTCCGGAGCTGCTATCCCTCTTCCCCATCCATGACTCAAAACGTCTGGTTGAAAATGGGTTTCGTAATAACCCTTTAGTACCACCTACTCACATCACAGAGCGATTCTTGCAGCAAATGCACAGGAAATCACCAACGAGTGCCAATGGAGCTACTATTCCAAGAACCAGCTCTTTCGGTTATTCCTTCATCACTTGGAAACCGAGATGCTTTTACTTTCCCTATTGCACGGGGTGTAATTTTTTTTTAAGATGAGCCTCTAACTATGATCCTGTAAAATATTTTGTTGATAAATCACCAGCTGAAAACTTGCCCACTGTATTTAAAAAAAAAAAAAATAAAAAGACAAAACGGAGAAAGAATTTCACAATAGTCATTCCAGAAAATACAGTAACTCCTTTCTGGAAATAACTCACTGGACAAATCAAGCGGGGAGAATTAATTTTTGGAGACAGTCTGCATCCTGCAGAGCACACAAAGGCCATGTCGTCAGCCACGTGCCTTTGTGACCACCAAGAGCAGACCCCTGACTCACCCAACCACCAGATGAGTCGCTATGAATGGTTTCCTCTTCTTCCACGCTCCCCTGGGGTGCTCTGTGCCACCGGCACATCCTGAGCCTAATCCCGACTTTGATGGGAATTCCAAAACTCATCTGGGAAGGCTGTGGCCACCAGCTAACGACGTGGCCATCTGCTCCCTCCTGCTTTGAGTCACCTGTCAGCAATACAAAAGGAAATTACTCAGCAGCGAGCACGTGGAAGCCTCTGCTACACAGCCTTTGGCGTGCCTCTTACGGGAATGCAACATTCTGGAGCACTAGGATCACCCTGGAAGGAAAGTGTTACGTCCTGCAGCGCTCCCATTCAAAAAAAAGTGAAATCTGGTTTCAAATAGAGATAAAAATGAATGCCAGGAGTGCGGGGAGAGCGCGTTTCAGCTGGGTTCTCAGTGCCAGCATCACTGAGGCTGCCATGGAAGGGGGGACAAAAATAAAAGAAGACATTTCACAAACACGAGACCTTCACTGTGCGTGACAAGAAAAATAATTAAAACAACTGAGAGAACTAATCTGTGGCTGCTTAGGAAGTTAACTCTTCGAAGGAAGTGATTAAGAGAACAAAAGCAAAGTGTTATGTTTATCAAACAAGTGAACTTAAACCATGGAGAGGGCTTGCTCCTGTGAGTAAAGGTGGAGTACTGTCACAGCCCTCCCTGCAGGCATCAGTTCACACTGGGCTGGGATCTCACTGAATACTAATAAATTGTTATTTCAAAGAAATAAGTCTTAAAAGAAATACGAAGCACAGCTTTGCCAAAACACCAAACACTAGCAGAAAGGCAGCCACAATGTCCTGTGCCTCTTTACAAAATCCCCTTGATCTAATGCCTATTCAGGACAAAATTCACAAGTATTTTCCTGAGAAGACCCGATTAACCACTTACAACATTCCCCAATTCAGTCCCAGCAACAGACATTTTTTGTTTCATCACACATTACGCAGCACACAAATTCAGCCCTGTGAAACAAGGCTCCCAACTTCTCCCCAAAAAAAAGCAACCGACAAATACAAGACAGTTACTACAAACGCTGCTTTGAATCTTCGGGAATTCCACAAAAATTAATTAATACTAAAGATCTAATTGTCTAACCTGCTTCTGCATGCAGAAAGAGCCAGACCTGGTGCCTCTACAGGGGGGGAGGGAAGCGTTTCTTGTTCCTGTTTCGTACTTGACTTTTTTCCTGCGCAGGAGATGATCTAATTATCCAACGTGTCAGTATATTGCTTCACCCTTCCTCGTGTGTCTCCTTACATTAACATATTTTAACCATTCAGCTCATTAGGAAGGAGGCGAGGAAGAAAATGGCAAATTATCCTTAAAAATCAATCCACAAAGGCAGAAGTCTTCCCATGTTTTGTCCTGTACCTCTCCAAAACTCTACCGGAGCACACAACCAACGATGCTGAATGTAAACACGTCACAAATCCCCCCAAATCTCACATCCTGATGCTGCTCAGATGGAAGTGTACCTGTTGAAGACAGGAGCGTGATGGGTGAGCTGTACAAGGGAGTAATTTTGGGTCCTGCCCAATTAGAAGGGAAAGAAACTCCCAAATGCCAGCCCCTTATTGTTCCCAACCGTGCTGATGCTCAGCTGCAGGCACTGTGGCTTCGAGGGGGCTGGTGGATCTCATGTATAATAACTGAGGATGGGTGATGAAAGCGAGCCATCAAATCACATAAGGCTGCTACCCATTGCCTTGAAATGGATCTGAAAAACCCTGAAATCCAAATATAACATGGACAGCACCTGCATTTGCATATGTAGGATGCCAGCCGAAGTTTCTGAGCCTTTTTATCAAATGCTTTTTTTACAGCAAAGAGCCATTCAACACCCAGCCCTGCCAGCAGCCACCGATTCGAGAGATGATCTTGTGTTTTAAGCCTTCCCCCAAATTCCTACAACAGGTTTAGCCTGAGCAGAGTCCCCCATGGCACACATGGGATCTCAGGGAACGTTTCTTCAGCAAGTTTTGTGTATAATAGCAGTGCCTATATATAAATGTGTTTACGGCTGTTCCCAAAGAAGAGCCTGTTCTGAAGCAGCTCCTTTATTGTGATCGAACACACTGGATCCATTCCCAGTTTTAAGCCTTATATAAGGCCTTCAAGGAAACAGAAACTTATTTTCTACAAAACCATGCCAGTATAGTAGTAGGTGCAACGGAATTATTCTGTTACACATTAAGTTTTACTAATAAAAGACCCGCATTGCCGTCATAAAGCCAAATGCTGCTTCCCACTAGTACAAACAATTATTTCCTGCCAGGTACGTCCACTCTGAGTAATAAATAACACAGCTTTCTGGACCGTGGGCTGCAGCACCAATGTGTTAGATTATCCCTGCAGCCTCTCAGGAGGCAGCACAGCCCAGTGTGCCTGCAGGGATGGCTCACCCCAAAATCCCTCTAGGATGCAGCACGGTCAGGCCATCTCAGGTTTGGTTCCCACAACCCCACACAGGCTTCTGGCACTGCTCCAGCAGAATCTACACTTCCCAGGACCACTAGGGAGTCAAATCACTCCAAATTCAAATTGTCATCAGGACCAAAAATCTGGGTATGTGACCAGGTCTTAAAACTCAAGCTCTTGGTACTCATAATAAAACCACTAAATTGATAATAAGCATCAGAAGCTTTAAAATGAAACATACCACCAAAACCCAACAAACCAACAAAAAAACCCCACTTGACAGAAATGACAGGTTGTGATTAACATCTTTTGGTGGTCTCCACGCTGTGCTGCTGCAGAGAATCTGCTTGGGCAGAACACATCTATGCCTGACATGGGCTGGGAGGACAGCATAACTCCCCAAGTGGTACAGGCAGCACAGACACAGCCAGGGAGACAGAAACACCCACTCCAGTGCCGTTTAGGTGTCTACAGCCAAATAAATAAATAAGTCAGTCTCCACTGGATTAGCACATGCACTTTGCACAGCACTTCATTGACAGCACCAAGGCTTTTTCCCCGCGGCCACGTCCCATTTTGTGTTATCATGCAGAGGCAGCTCAAGGACTAAACCAGATCAAAACTAAACCTCCTCTTGCCTAAGATTAAATTATTGCAGCACTGACCTTGCAGATACCTTGGCCCAACTTTTCAGAGGGGCTCACAACTCAGCACTGAGGTTCAGCACAAAGCGTAACGCTAACATTTTCTTTGGGAAAGAGATGCTACTCACCCTTCTGCACCCTCCCATTGCAAAGCCTCTTCCCTTGGGAAGTGGGAGACTTGTATTCTGTTTTCTCCTCATATGCCCACAGCCTGGCACTGTGCTGTAATTTGGATACTACACATTTATGAGCAGAGAAGACACCTCTCACCCCTCCTTCTGAAACATGCCACTGCTCCCAAACCACATAAAAGCTTCAAAATGGGATGATATGCAAGCACAGCTTTACTCTTACTCTACAGAGAAAAAGACTTCTCAGGACATTTGGAAGTCTAGGTTTTTATTTCTTTTCTTAATTCTCTTTCTGTGTTTTATCCAAGTTGTTTAAGCAGACCCCAAGTCAGGACACCATTTAATATTGCCATACCTTTTTTCTTCTCACTTCACTTGCTAGCAATTTGGAGATGCTTAACTCTTCTTATTCATTCTACAAGTGCCTGCTGTATTATTTTATGTATGCAGTTCCAGGGTTGGCAGTTTTTTAGATTTCATTTCATGGGCCTGCACCCAAGCCACGTTCAGAAATACATTCTGGAGCTGTAGAAGCTGACAGGAGTGGCTGAATTCTGACCCTGGCATGGAAAGGATGACGTGAGGGGCAGGCAAGGCAGGATGGAATTGCTCTCCTGACTTACTCTGGTAGCTACAACAGATGGATCACATAATCCAATGCAAACAGTGAGCAAGTTTCTTGGTAATGAGAGAAAAGGACACGATGACCTCTAGGTAAAAATCCTGGGAACAGCAAGCACACATAAACATCAACCTGAGCAACTTTAATTCTGTGCCAGAGCCTGAACTGAAGATAACAGCAAAGACAAACACCCAAGACAGATTTAATTCAGGCTGTAATTCACTGCATGAACATGCCAAAATTGTGGTACAAACCTCATGCCTTTTAACACTCCTCATTGTAAGCCTATTCTTATCTTGGTGATGAATGTAGGATTTTTGAAAGTTTTTTGTTTGTTTTTTTTTTCAAGCCTCTTGCAATTTTGGTGCTCTCTTCTTTAGAAGGGAGGAAGCTGGAAGTACTTCAGGTTATGAGCTGGGGTGGAGTATGTCCTAGTACTGATCCACAAACACAAATCTCAAGACAGGGCGCTGATAATGAATTGCTGCATGGACAAGTACATTACTGCTACCTCCCTCTCCCCTCCTCCCCAATAATTTAAGATTTATTTTGTTTGCAAAGTTGATTCAGCTCCTCCAATGGGAAGCAGCATGAACTGTGTTTTCTTGGTATGAAGTACAGATCTCTTAGCATATGCTTTGAATAACAGAACAAAAAACTCCCCGTTCCTTCTTCTGATTAAGAAATCCTTGAACAGCTCAGTTCCCCAACATTCAGAAACCCCAACAGGGTAGCAGGGGCCATAAACACTCATTTTCTGCCCCAAACACGGGAACACTTCAGAAATAACGAGCATTTGGAGGAGGGTGGATTTTTGGGGGGATTTCCTTTCTTTTGAGTGCTCTGAGCTCATACCACTAGATGGCACGTTTGAAACTCTTGGCATCTCAAGTGAAATCACAAGTCTCTGCTCGGCATCACACCATGCTTCTCCTCTCCTGGGATGGAAAAGTACAGGTAAAATGATATCTCAGGAGCCAAAGAACCGGGACAGGCAGACAATGGAATGGAAAAACGTGCCTGCATGGGAAGGCAGGGTCTGCCAGTGAGCTGAGGGAGGGACTGCTGTGGAGAGCTGAGCTCCAACTGGAAGTGCTGTGGCCCTGGTAAATCTCTTCATGTCTTGGGAGAGTATCTGAATGCCAGAGGGAGCTGAGACAAAGAGGAAAATGGCAAAGGAGGGTGAGAGTTGAGCCTCTGGATGCACAACGCAACATTCCTCTGTGAGCTGAGCAAAGCTCTGCTCCCTGCACATCCCTGAGAGCTCAACCGACCAAAACCCATCCACAGCCTCTCCAACACATCACTGGCACGAACTGATGGGAGGGAGACATTCAGGGCACCACCAAACAACAGCAGAAAATGCAGCCAACCTACAGCATCCCATGCAAGATGTGACTTTTCCAGAAGTGTCAAGCCCCACAGATGTCCACAAGAGATAAGCAAACACACAGCAGCCCGTGACACTGAGTCACAGCCTCATGAGCAAGTCACCTCTTGTGCAGGACACGTTTTGGAGTGTACCTAGATGTACCCCAGTGTACTGGCCTTGGCAGGGATGCCAGAGCCTGGCAGCGCCACTTCCTTAAGGCTTCTGGCTTGCTCCTGCTGCCAGTTCCTTAATTTAACTCAACCCACTTAGAAAGTGCATTAGCACAAGCATGTACCAACATTCCAACCAAGCAAGTAACATTCCCTCAAAGAAGAACAAGTCAGTTCAGCACCGCCGCAACGATCGCGGGCGCTCGGAGCTGGTACTTGTCATGGCATTGCACCCCACGTTCCCTCCGTGGGCAGCTTCAATAGACAGGGATTAACAATTTACTATGAGCACTTCAGCATCTGACTCAATCCTTGGAATGGGCACTGGTGTCAATGGAAAAAAAAAACTCAGTCAATTTGAGCTGGAGGAGAGAGATGTTGTTGATAGACCCCCCAAGGGTAATGGCAGAGAGTGCTTCTTGTCTAGGTGGAAGAAAAAATACCATCTTCCTTCTTGCAAACAAGAACAGCTCAGCTCCAGAACTGCAGGAAAAAATAAAAAGATGTTTTTCTTATGTAGGGTTTAGAGCTGAAGTGGCCAAAGTGCCCGCACCATCATCACCCTCACTGAAGCACCAAAATACACTCCTGAGGCAGCACAAGAAAGCTTTGCCATAGCACCATCCATCCTACACTCTTTGGGAATTCTGCTCTTCCCCATCCATCAGTTTGGCACTATTTCGTGTATTTACATGCTCCTGTTTACACAGTATGGACCTCCTGTGCAAATACTCCTCAGAACACACCAGAGTACATTTCTGTGTCAATGTCTGCAGGCTCTACTGTGGCTGTAGCATCCTGCTGAAATATTCCTCTAATTTCAATGGACAAACACCTTGAGAGAATTCAATTTCAAACATAATGATGCAATAATCTCATCTGAATCTTTCCAGCCCCCTTTAGATGCAGCTCTGTCCCTCTAATCATCCCTCTCTCTAGTGGTGGATGATGCTGAACCTCTTTCAAGTAGGAATATACCATGGTGTCTTGACTGCTTTTAAATGAAAACCACAAGTACTCCAACAGACAGGTAAATTCCTCAGTGTAACTACAAACCCCACTGCAAAATTTTGTGGGGAAAAAAAAATGGTGGATCATCTATAAATGAAAATCCATGGAATTCTGATTCGTATTTTCCTCCTAATGAACCACTCAATACACTGCATCCCAACTGAAAGCAAGGAAAATACTTAATGAGTGGGATTATTCTCACTTCTATTTAAATACCTGCAGCACAGATGTTGGTATCTGGGTTAGTCACAGGGAACTCCTTTAAAGTCAGTGCAAAGAAACTGTCACTTGCATGACATGATTCATCTCACTTATTCCAGGGAGTTATTTGGGATGTTTTCCCTCTCAGAAGGGAAGCCAGGAACGTCACAGCCCTGTCAGATGAGTTATAGTGATATTAAATTCTCAAATGCTGCTTAAAGCTACTGTAAAAAAAAAAAAAAAAGAACTTTTAGACAATGATTTGTGGCATAAACTTTTACATACTTATTTAAACGGAAAACCGTAAGTAAGAATGTTGCCCCTTAGAGTTTTTGTTCCAAGAATTTTCATCCTCAAATTTGCAAACGAAATTTTGTAGCACTGGCCTAGAACACAGAGATGGACAAAGAACTTGGGGCAATGTGAAAGTAACTGATCCATTTACCTCTTAAAAGAATTAATTTGAAAGCAAACACAGTAACCTAAAGAGCAGACAGAGGATTTCACCACGCAATACCCTTTTACGTCAATAAAAGGATTTTTATGAGGTAGGAGGAATAATCTCGGGTTGAGGGCAAGATGTTCAAAGTGCACTGTTAGCTCTGGACTGTATTTTTCACAACTAAGTCTCCACCTCAATGTCACACACATTGTTTATTGCCTCAGATTTACATTTTTGGAGAGGACAACAGTCAGGGAAGGAAGTACTGGGAGGAAGATGAGGCTGTTTTTCTCTAGCACAGCACCAAGAGCTGAGCCTCCCTGTGAAGAGGATGGATCTCATGGACAGTCACAGGGACGTGGCTATTAATGAACAGAGCTGAAACTCATGACATTGCAGCACGGCTGCATTTGCTGCATCTTATCTGGAAACTCCCTGGCCACTCAGCATAAGGAGAGTGAGCACCAGCATTTCCTTAACCTCGCTGCCCTTGCTGCTCTCCTCCTCAGCAGACAACCACATGTGTATCAGCAGCTTTCTGAAGAAGATGGAGAGGCCACAGGGATCACCTTGTGGAAGTGATGCGAGCCCTCCATGGTGCAGTGCCTTAAAGCTCACCTCATTCCAACCCCTGCCATGGGCAGGGACACCTTCCACTATTCCAGGTTGCTCCAAGCCCTGTCCAGCCTTACTTGGAACACTTCCAGGGATGGGGCAGCCACAGCTTCTCCAGGCAACCTGTGCCACGGCCTCACCAGCCTCAAAGTAAAGAATTTCTTCATAATAGCTAATCCAACCCTGCCCTCTGTCTGTTTAAAGCCATTCCCCCTTTCAATACATGCCCTTGTCAAAAGTCCCTCTCCAGCTCTTCAGTTCTCTTTTTATTTATCTCCCATCTACAAAAACAGACCCACTCCACTTTCACCAATGCTTGTAACTGAATTACTGTATTATGGTAGATTAGCAGGCTCTTCTGAAAAACCTGCCTGGCTGCCAGGGAGAGTCAACATCCTCGGTCAAAGAGCATCCAACAATTAATAAATTTCATTTAGCTGCCACCAAATGATGTCACCAAGAGCAAAGTACAACAACAGAAGTGACAGCCAGGCGGGACACGAGCTTTTCCCAATTATTGTTCGGGTGACAAGTGAACAAACCCCTCATTGTTGGTGTGCCCACATAAGAGGATGGCACACACACAGCTACCTACGTGTCTCCCAACACATACTGGGAGAGAACAACACCTCCAACAGACTGCAAGCTGAATCATGTAAACTTGGGTAAAGAGAATCCCATTAAAGAAGCAAAATTAACGCTAAGCGTATCAGATGAAAGACTTCACTTCTAAAGCCAGCGCCTGAGCACAAATTCAAGCTACTTCGAAGATATTCAGGTCATTCAGACAATTATTTTAAAATGGCAGAGAAAGACAGCCTGATGATCCATGTATGGAAACAGGAGCCAGAAGCTCTGAATCATTCATAACAACACTTAGCAGCTCTATCATCTGCAGATCTCAAAGCCACTCCACAAAATGGATATGAATCGCTGGCAGCCAGCTGTGGCTCCTCTGCAGAGGGTTGGCATCACAGGGCTGCACTGGGAGGCCTGGAGAGCACCAGGGTGCTTTCCAAACAGCAGGCAGTAATTACAGCTCCTGTCCCTGTTTATCCACCTACCTACCTGCAATTCTCACCTAGCATTTCTATGGCTGACAGCTATGGCTGTACTCAATCTCCCTCCACAGGAACCCCTTCATTTAATTCTGTGAATTCTCTGGCAAATCTCACTTTTCAGAATACAAAAGTAAAAACTAAAGTAAAAAAAAAAAATTAAAAAAAAAAAAAAAAAGGGGGGATTTTTTTCTCCCCCAACACGTCACCCGCA
>VZTT01048188.1:48057-63670 GCA_013400855.1 Buphagus erythrorhynchus
GGCTAATGCACAGAGAGAGTAAGTAGTGTGCTGAAATAACAGGATGACTCTCCAAGATAAAAGCAGGCTCCACATTGCCTGAGTCCTGGCCTCCCACCTGATCCAGCCAGGGCTGCTACACCCAGTTTGAACATTTACTTGGAGGTTGCAAAAGATTCCTATAAACTGTCTGTGCCCCAACACCCCTCTGGTAATGCCAACAGCTGTTTCCCAGGGCAGAAGCAGAGGTCTGAAGAGGTTTTTGCCTTTGAAATGAAGAACATTTTGCTGACAACACTGCACTGCAATTACCCATCATTTTTTCTGTGGCTGTATCTGTTACAGGTTATTAACAGGTTCCTGCTTCCACACTGCCTTTATCCACCCTGTTCCTGCTGCATCTGTGTGCCAAATAACAGGGATATGAGCTGCTGCAATCTCCTGTCCATGGAAGATCTGAAGTACAGCATGCTGGAACTTCAGGTAGATGTAAAGCACACTGTCCTGCAGATAGAACTCCATGACAGGATACATTTCCCAGAACAAGAGATGCAACTAAATGGAAAAAAGAAAGAAAAAAGCTGCTACTAGAACCCTGACAATTTTTGCTGTGTATGAAAGACTCAGACATCAGAAGTCTCTTCTGCACTGCTCATCCCTCAGTCAGTTTTCCTACACATTAGAAGCCCAACTTAAACCAATACCTAAGAATATTATTTAATAAAGCCTTTACTTCGCAGCCCATTTTTTCTTACTACTGCTACAATTAGTGTAGGATTGAAACCTTACACTCTCCCAGATGCTCCCTTTAACTCTATCTGCCCTGACAACTAAGTCATAATTCAGTTTTCGATATTCTTTCTTTCCTCTCCCCTGATGGGTTGATGGAAAGAGAAGTAAAATTCCTCTGCAGCCTGAATTTACTAAAACTGGGAAATGATAGGTTGCACAGGAAGGCATGGACTAAAGTCACTGGGATAAATGAGATTTTTATCCTGGAAATCTGCTTTGGGGAGTAGGGTCCTCATTTTTCTATAAAGATTTTTCTCTCACCTTCTGGGAGTTTTCTGTAACGTAGAAGTTGCCTTGTAAATGTGTTTGAGAGACTTCTCCCAACACTGCAAACATCATATAATGGAACTACAGGAACTTCAAAGGAAGTGGCTGCTTAGGGCAAAGCTGAAAACATTTATTGTCACCCAGACACGCTTTTATCAACTTGCTCAGGCAGAGTCATTTGTGATACACCTTCCCCAGACGTGCCTTCAAAGAGAAGCGAAGCTGCTTCCCCTCAACCCTAAAGTCCGGAAAAAAACGTTTCCTGGTCAAGCCCAGCTTGTGCCAAGATATTCCTTGGATGAGCCACAGTGCCAAGCAGTGCCAAGCCCTGCAGCTCACAGCAAGCACTGATTTTAACAAGCACATCTTCCTGCTTTTCAAAGGGGCTTATCTGAACTCTTCTTCTTCCACATGTGCTGGATATTTCTAAGATTTGTCAATTCCCTTAGTACATGTACCCATGTCCCTCCACTGGCCTCAGCTGGTACCCAGGAATTAACTCTCTCCTTAGCTCCATTAGTTAACACCAAAAAAATCAGCCTTCCACTTCTTTCCAGGTCCAACACTTGTGTCACATTATTTTCACTTCAAGTATAATTTAAATTCAGCAATAATGGTCCCTAGTCTTCACTGGGAATACTCAGACTCTGAAGTCAATTACTACTACATCTAATTATGAAGTTGGGAAATCCCATTTTTTAGAAGACACGTAATATTTCGATAATTATTTTATTGGTTTTTCTTTTCAGTTTATAGAGGAATTTCAGAACTAACTGTTACTAAAAATTAAGGCCTCAGTGCACAAGATGCTAATTTCATGTGGATTACTGACATACATAAAACACTTTGCCAGATAAGGACATATCAGGAGATCTCCAATTCTTCCAGCAATTCCAGTGCAGTCCAGTTGAATCCAGTACAAAACACAGCTCTGCTGAAATAGAGGTACTCACATGTCCTCCTGCCATTCACACTCTCCCAATTCTGCCTGTTTGCAGCCTTCCTACTGCAGAAATCCTGCACCAGAGCAGGGTCCAAGCCTGGATTAAGTATGAAGATGGGGCAAAGGGCTCCAATACTGGCATCACTTAATGGGTTATTTAAACCCATTTCGAGTAACTGATGAAAATCAGTACAGGGATGGTCAATTAAAATAAGTTCATTATTTCCGTGTCTGATCTTCCCTTTATCCTCTTTGCCTCCATCTCCCAAAAACACCTGCTTTTTGGAAATTAATTATTTTCTTTCCACAGCGTTGACCGGTGGCCTTTATTCTGTCAGGTATTTTTTCACTACAGTGACTAAATAATCACAACTACCTCTAAAATTTCATTTGCAGCAACATTACCAGGTGAATGCCAGAGAAGGCTTATCCTGCTCTGAGTAGGAGGTTGGACTGGAGACTTCATGAAGTCCCTTCCAACTTAAATTATTCTGTGATCCCATGATGTGAGTATCATGTTATAAAAATCCATGCAGGCTTGTTCATGTTTTTTGAGTCTCATGGAGAAAAAAACAAAACAAAATAAAACCCTTGTCTGCTGCCAAAATGTAGAGAATTGGGTGGCAGCAAAAAAAAAAATAAAAAAAAAAAATTTAAAAAGGCCTACCAACTTTCACTTCTACTTGTAATGCTTCAAACTTGTCTATACTTCTCCAAAATTATTTTCATCTTGGGATCCGAAAATTCCCTACACCTGACTTGTTCTATTTCGTAACACCATTCATTCTCACGTGTCTATAAGCAAATTCACTCTGGCACAGTGATACCTTATTTACTTCCCTGTGAGTTCCTCTTTGGAGAGAGCAAGGATATGGAGCAACCAGATGAGTACAACTGAAGAAAGGTCACCAAAAGAGACAGCATTTTCTTATTTACTACCCATATTTGAGGGTTTGAGGGAAAAATTGACCGTGTACTTCCACCCAACTGTGCTGCTCTCAGTACATCGTGCTATTCCCCAGAGTTTGAGTGCAGACTTTAGGTCAGCCCTAATTCTGTTTTCACCCCATTTCAGCTCAGCCTCTCCTCGAGCCTCAGAGCCCACGCACGTACATGTAAAGTGTTAAAGGTCACACGTGAATGAATCTGCTTTACGTCTTCTAAAACCTTGAGAACTTAATCCTTTGAGAACCAGTCCCCTTTCACATCTTCCTCCACAATAAACAACACGGATCTGGAGCTCCTGGGTTAAATTTTTCCAGCCAAGCCCAGGGATTTCAATCCCAGTACAGCAAGTGCATGTTGGCCATCGCATCCTGAACTCTCCACCAGTGCTTTGGTATGTGCTGGCTGCTCTCCATGGCAAGTAAAGGTTAAGGTTACAGAAGGTCTCTCCCAGGTTTCAACATGCAAGCATTCAAGAACGAAGATTCAGGACTTGGTGCACAAGTGAAAAGAAAGGATCATGAGCAGAATGTTGGCGACAAAGGTAAGGCAAGAAGGATGAAATTTCACTCTGGAAAGACTAACAACAAAATGCATTTTGTGTCATCTCTTTCTTTTGCAGAGTCAGTGTAATCCAGATTATTCTGCAGCTGTAACAGGAGATTTGAGAAGTATTCCACACAAGAAACTTCCAACTGGGCTCAGGTAGGAGCTTCAGATTTAAAAATTCTCAATGGGTTTGTCAGCCAAACCGTGGAAGTCAAATGCATAATCAACTACAAGATTATACAAATTTCCCACACTAAAAGCCCCCTGAACACTCTTTTCATTGTAAAAAAGGATTAGCAGCATATAAACAATTTATGTAAGGAGACATAAACGATTTTATTGTGATGTGCTATTTAGCATTTGCAGAGGCTCCAATTATAAAATTTTTACTTAATTTTCTGCAAGTCACCCAGTGAAATGGCATGTTTTATTTAACAGCAAGAACTCTTGGTAGGAGATCGTTTTACTAAATGTGGTCATGCAGCACTATCATCACATTGCTGCTGGATGCAAGTTCTGTACAGAAAAAGGAAATTTTGCTCACTGAACATTAACCAATTGTTCAATCTCACCCAGCTTTGAAGAAGCTCATACAGCGACCGCAGTGATACTGAAGATTTGTGTCTCAAAACAATGTGGCCATGTTTGGATCACAAGGGATACTGAATAAACAGCTTAATGCTATCTCAAAAGAAAAGCCGAACTTCTGGACCATGAAACAGGAGAAAGGAACTCTGATACAATACAGCACAGTCAACTCTCAAATACACCTGATAACAGGAAGCTGGGGTAGCCTAGTTAATGAAAAACCATCAGTAACAATACTCTTCTTTGCAAAGGCAGCTCCTGGCATCTTTGGGTGGTTCTATTGCCTTGGCCGTGGTATTTCCAAAGGCACGGATCCAGCCTGGATCCCAGAGCAACGAGGCCCTTTTCCTGTAAGGCAGCACCTGAGCTTTGAGGGCTTGTACAGAGCATTTCATGTCTTTGCACGAAGCCTCCACCACCAGAGTCCAGAGTGAACACGGCTGCTGTGGTGTTTGGCCACCACGGTGTCACCACCCCAAGGTCTGCTGCACACAGATGCCACCAGCACACACCAGAATGCTCCAGCTCCAACAGCACAGGACTCCTGGCATCCTAGGAGGCATCCTAGGGGCTGGGGTTGTTCTTGCAGTGCACCAGCTTTACATCTTCTTTAGAGGCACAAGCAAGAAGCTAAGCTCATCCTCAGGATGCCCTCCCGGGAGTGCAGGTCCCAGCACACAGAGATCCACCAGGATAAAATAGGTAACCACACATGCCCCAGGTAAACTGCAGCCTCAAAACAACCAAAACACTTGTGCCCATTCCCCTAAAGGCACAATACAGGTAAAACTTACACCTATTTCCATTTTTTCCATGACCAACAACTTGCATAACACCAGCAGCATATCCCAGGCTGCTGACAAAGGTGGACTTATACAACCACACAGTTATACTCTGGAGGGTGGAAAGTCAGTAAACAAAATAAAAATAAAATGCAGATGGTATGTAGCTAAAGCAAACTGTATGGTTCACTGCATACCTAGCAGGCCAAGAAGGAAGGGAAATTCCTTCTCAGGGTTTATGTGAACAATGAGTTTCCCTGAAAACTCCAGGAGGTCATTCCTGGCTCCTCCACTGGCACCATTACTAGGAAAAGCAAATGCTGGGAAGGTTGTTTCAGTTCATTACTGACCTCAGCTGAAGTCTGAGGACCAGTGAACTCCAGTGTGGATCAATGTGACCTCTTGCTTCAGAGTGTTATTGTTGTTACAGCGTGTACAGCACAGAGTGCTGCTTTTAAAAGAAAATACAGCTGTGGCTGTGCCACCACGCTCTAATCCATGTTCCAGCAGTCACATAAGTCTGCTCAAACCCTGTTCCACGTGCTACTGCTCGGCCCCCATGCTTAGGATACAGACAAATTCTCCCCCATTTTAAGTCAAAGCATGAAAACAACATAATGGGTGACAGTAGGTAAGGGTAACCCTTCAAAGCAGCAACCCAGATATTCCACATAAAAATCAGCAAGAGCTGCAGGCATCCTTATCCGAGTTGTGCATAAAATCCACATGTTGGAATAGGTCTGTCACTCTCTTAGCAAGCTTTGGATAAATAGGCATGGAAATACAAATGAATGGACCTCTAAAACTCTTCATTAAAATACACTCAAAAATCCATCAAGATACTCTTTAAATCTTCTCAAAGCAGTGAGATGGCACCAATGTATCTAATGGCTATTTTCAAAAGAACAGCGGCTCCTCTGCTGCATTGTTTCTATCGCATGAAAATCTCAGAAATGGATGAAATGTGAAAAATAGGAAAGTCTCACCAATTCAGACCAAACCTCAAACCACTTTGTAAGATCATGGAATTCTACAAGTGAAGAGACAAATGAACAAACATGCACACCAATAAAACTGCACAAGAAGAAACATGCCAGCTTCTATTTATTTTCATTTGCTCCTTTCCGCAGATTAGGAAAGAAAGGGCTAAAGCAGTGAAGTGTTGCTGGAGCTGGATGTAAATTTTGGAAGTTTTCATTAGAGAATGCAAAATCATTTTCAACATGGCTTCAATTCAAGGCAGGGATGCGAATGGAAAAAGTTACAAAAGCATTTCAGAACCTCAAAATAAGGAAGACTGGAATAAACATGAAGTCATCTATGGATAACGCTCTTCAAATATGAATTCCTACGCTCAGTTTTTTGGTAATACTTTGATGTGTGCTGTGGTTAAGCAGAGGGTTGAAAGAAAGGACAAAAAATAGGCAGGCTCTTCAGCTGCCATGTAGGTGCAAATACATTGCAAAGTTTTGTTTCTAAAAGATGGTTTAAAACACTGGCACTACTTATTACAGAAGTTTCTATCTCTTGGTTTTTTTCATAAGGGCTTAGGATCACTGAAGAATTTCTGATCCTGTGAACAACTCCATGTATTATCCTCATTTTACTCACAACAGGGACACCAAATCTATCTGCTCCACTCATGTCCATTTTTCAGCAAAAATGAGGACAACCTTTCCTCCCTTAACAACTTGGAAATGGATGGCAAAACTACAAATATTTTAAAAACAACTCACTGATTTACTACTTTAAATCCCAGCTTAAATAGCAAGAAGAGACAGTATCCCCTTGCTTACCTACTGCACACTGCATTTCTACTTAGTCAGCTTCTTACACCCCGTAAATGTACATTAGCACGTTCACAGCTTTTGAGCAAAGAGGCTGAAATCCAAATTTCAAGGAACTGAGTTATTTTCTAAGTCTGGAGAAATACAAATTAAAAATAATTAAAAAAAACCCACATGCAGTTAATCATTGAACACAATGCCATGCCAGCAAATCTATTTGTGAGCATTTTGTCATCTTGGGTTGGTCACTGAAGGTGTCAGGTTGGGCAGGGACTTCAAGATCACCTAGTTCCAACCCCCCTACCATGTCTTACTGCACAATTTTAATTTAAATAAAATCTTATTTAGTTGATGGTAATGACTACCCTTCATGTAAACTCTTCTTGCTCTTCAACAAACCTAATTTTAGGCTCTAATCAGCTTCCAACTCAACAGAAGCAATCGAGTACTGGCATGAGCTGCTATAGGAATAGAGTTTAACCATTAATTGTAACTTATCATGTCTTGTTTATCAAACCTTTACGGTCACTTGGAAGAATTCCTCACTGTAGCAATTCTTGATTCTTACAGATTATGTTGAGACAACAACAGTAATGAATTAATTCCGTTTCCTTCACATAAGGAAATAGAAGCAGAATCATTAAGGTTGGAAAAGCCCTCTAAGATCATTGAGTCAATCATTAACCCATCACTGCCAGGTCCACCACTACATCATGTCCCTAAGCACCACATCTACCAAGAGGTATTATTAATCCCCATTTTCCAGATAGGAAACT
This sequence comes from Buphagus erythrorhynchus, assembly GCA_013400855.1. Classification (NCBI taxonomy): domain Eukaryota; kingdom Metazoa; phylum Chordata; class Aves; order Passeriformes; family Sturnidae; genus Buphagus; species Buphagus erythrorhynchus. Next base: position 55,466 of record VZTT01048188.1, read on the forward strand.
GCAATGCAGAAGAATGCAATCACATGGCCAAGATCACAGGCAGAGAGCTCTAATTTTAACCTTTAACTTAAGGGCTCTGATGTACATTTTCCCTGCTCAATCCTTGTCTGCTCAATCAATGTCAGTCCTTGGACTGACAAACCCAGAGTTCACCGAGCACTTCAGAAAATCTACATTTTCAGAGACAGACTGACCTATACTGCAACCATGAAAATTAATGCAATCATCAGAAGCCACACTTACATCATTAAGCACTTGGCAGTATTATTTTAAAACTAGGGCACGTAACCAGAGGGTCCTTGTTTCTTTAAACTTGTCATTTTGCCATTTCCCATACAGCCACCACTTCCCCTTGTACACACACACATTCACAGCAAACCACATTTGCTGGTGCTAAACTAGCAAGAAGAACCAAGACCTTCCAGGATTAACGCTCCAGGAAAGGTTTCACGTGAGGAACACAGAAATACACCCAGTAAGATCTCTGGAATAGCTCCAAAAGTGGCTATCTAAGGTAGTGTTAGCAAAAATCTAAAGGATTTCCGTTTGTCCATCCTTCCTTCCTTCCCCCACGCAAAGACCTTGCAAAGGCGTTAAGGAGCACGAAATTACCCGGCGATATTTAAGAGGTTTTTTTTTTGCCAGTGCTGCTTCAGCCACCAGCCAAACCAAACTTTTCTTTGGTCGTTAACATACCTCTGGTCTCATAACTCTAACCTGCACCCACAGCCAGGGACCAGGAAAACTTCCCTTGCCTTGGGAGAGCGATCCTCTCGGAATCTAAACGCTGCCAGCCCTGCGTTTTCAGTTGGAAGAGAATTAACAAAAAAAGTATCAGGAAGTTCTACACTTCTGAAGTGACTTTCTAAAAATATCCTACCCCGCCAGAGCAAACAGCAAGAACTTGCTCATCAGTTTACAGTAATGTACTTTCCCTAACACGAAAGTGCTGGCAACACCAATAGCACAGAGAGATGTTATGTTCATCGTGGTAGACGTGGCTGATTAAAACAAAAACCCATTAGAGACTAAATTTTGGCTGCTGATGTCTGCTGGAAGCTGCTTCGCAACCTCCAGTGAAGAGAGCTGGGATTTCCACCTGTAAAACACAGATCTGAATCTAAACCCCCCCCCTTTACTCAAAAAAAACCATAAAAGTTACTGGAAAAGGAGCTCGCCCAGACCGACAGAGCATGCCCATCAGGCTGCTGTAAACACATATTTAAAGTAGTTAAAATAACAGATAATCATAAAGATATAAATAGCTTCTCTGGTAAAATTAAAGCACTATTAAAAGGAAAGAGACACATGAAGAATTACCTCTGCTCTTGCTGACAGACACGTAGTCAGAACAAGACAGGCTGCACGCTTCGAGCCGTTAATAAAAAGAGGAGCAAGCGAATGAACAGCTTTCGGATGAATCCAAATAGTTTTTGTTTCTCTGCTGCAGTTTCACCACTCCCACCGGGTCATTTCTACATTCACTTTATAACGAAAGCAAAGTACAGGTCAGAATAAGAAAGGGAGGAGACCAAAAAACTCCACTTTATTAGTCAAAGTTTGTCATTCTTGCTGTCTTCTTTTCAAATGAGGGGGAAACAGGGCTGGTGTGACCAGAGGGGATTTAGAGGGGGTGCTCTGCTTATGCTTCATAAACCAGAAGCTGGGCTCATCTGCATTTTACATGATCTGATTGGTGAAAGCAGGAAGTAAGAAAACCTGTCAAGTACACGATTTATGGAAAGATTATCACATGACTAAAAAGCACAGAACAAGAAGGACCAAATTCAGCTTTCACTTGCAGCAATGTGGGTCTGTTCTAACTCTGTTGCCTTTGGCAGATTTATGATGTTCAAAACAAGATAAAATATTTGGTCTTTGTGATGACATAAAGCCATTTTAAAATCAGAATTTAGCCTCTGCTTTTTAAACACAATTATTGTTCCAGGTCTGCTCAGTGAAGAATTTCTGCACTGCAAAGAACCACATGAACTATTTGGAGGGTATTTTCAAATAAATTTCTATCTCTACTACTCTTGTCTCCAAATAATCCAGCTACTCACTGCTGTGCTACACACTCCTGTATACTTGCACACCCCTATGAATGTTTTAAAATGTATTTCAAAATATTAAGAGACAGGACAGCCCACAAGTGCACTGGAAATTCTCTCCTGCGTTTCACAAAGGAAGTTAAAGCATTACTCACTTTATTATTCGGGGAACAAAATATGAGGACGATTTTATGATGTAATATCAGCAAGGTATGGAAATTTTTGTCCAAATGACAATAAGAAGTAGTAATGGTCTGGTTTTCTGCTCTGTTGCCAGCAATTAAATCTACATTTTGATGAAAAGTTGGTATATTATACAGATACAAAACCTTTTTTTTTCCCCTCTATCTCACATATGGATTTCTACACTAGAAGGGGAAAGTGTTAGAGGTGAAAGAATAAGAGGAATGTTTACCAGGATGCCACTTGAGCGCTGAGGAGAAATACAAGAGTAACGAAGGGCTAAGAACTGAAAGCAAACATTGTGAGACAGTGAAATAGAGCTCTCTCAGCAGTGGCATTTTTTTCAGTGATGGCCTCACATCTCTGCTGTCCCCTGAGCAGCTCACTCAGATGGCAAGAGGTTAAAAGCACTGAGGAAAACCTGAATCATCTGACCCAAAAATGGAAAAGAGGAAAGAGAAAAAAGACATAGTGGTACAAGCTCAGTTTTAATGTGATGCCCTCTTTTAAATACTGAAGGGCACTACTCCCTTTTGACAAACACTTGGTTAAACAGAGACTTTATAAAAAAAAACATAATGGCAATTCATTTTCTTAGGGGTCAGAAACCTCAATTCTATTTCACACACTGCAGCAACAAAGTATCAATCAACTAGGTGGATTTTATAGTGGGGTTTGTGATACTGTTCAGTCTTTCAGAACAATGTGATTTTATTCCTGTGTTTAAAAATGACACACAGATTCAATGAAGACAGATTTCTCTGTACTGTCTGAGGAGACATGGCCCATGCCTCATGTAAAGAGCTGAGCAATAATGTATGTGGTTGAAAATACAACTGGTACTCCCTAAAGTGGTTTTTCATAGTCTTTAAACACCAGATCCTCAAGCATTTTCCTGTACATCAAAACAGCCAGATCTGTCTTTAGCGTGTGGGGCAGCAACCCCAAGAAAGATTCCAAACAAGATAAAAAGATTTCTTTTTTTTTTCAAGTAACTGTTTATCATACTGTCCAGGAAGTGGTGCAAAATTCTGAATAAAAGTGAGTGCTGATTATAAGCCTGTCTTCTCTGGAATTACTCCACCACCCCTAACCATCTGCAGGGAATAAAATACAGTACTCATGTACACAAAATACCTTCTGGGAGACTCTGCAGCCATACAACAGTGACTAGATTATTGGTATGGATCAGGACTGGGTTTATCTTACTCAGCTACAGGTGCCAAAAAATTACAGGCTTGCTTTAAACTACATCCTTGAGCAGCTGTCAGAGAGAGGCAACTGACAGTGGTGAATCTTGCTAAATTCCTTAGAAATAAAAATTTACATGAACATCAGAGAGAGAAACAGCTTTGCAGGTCAGCATGACAGGGAAGCAGACTTCTGAATTCCCTCAGGCAAAAGATGCTTTCTCCAATTGGAACACAGAGTTTCCCAAAATGAAATCTTAGCACGAAAAAATCTCAAACCTGTTGCTTTCAGCTTCTTGCTAATTAACTCAGAAACTACTGGCAGATTGGAGATCAAGGAAGGTAATGGAATCACAAACTCACATAGATGGAACAAGTCAGGAAAGGAGTAAAAAAAAGGAGTAAAAAAGGAGTCAGGAACGAGACAGGAAAGGAGTAAAAAAGTACAGAACACCTTTTAAACACTCTGTTTCACAAAACTTTGCTAGATTTAAACTAAAGAAAAAAAAAACCGAAAAAACCAAGTGACAGGATTGCTGCTAGAATCCTGAATTCCACTGTTCTACAATCATCATCTCATAAATAAAAACCTTTTAGAAAAGATAATGAAGATCTGAATGATCTAAACCAAATAAATTTCTAAAATATGACCTTCTTCATTGAGAGTGAAGACAACTCAGTGCTGGTTTGAGTTACAGAAGAATTAAAACCATCCAGGGACCTACAAGGGATTGTGCATATCATGTATCTGATGCTGCCAACCCATCTTTGTACCACAAGTAAGTAATGGCAGAAATCTTTCAACTGCTGCATTTGAATTCCATCACTCATTTCCTCTGGGTCCCCACCAAAAAAACTGCGGAAAAAAAAAGCAAATTTCAAAAATTCCTTCTAGGTTGATTACACACAGGAATAGGGAAAATAAATGCATGCCTGTCTACCAGTTCATTCAACACAGGAGGGATTAGTCACTTTTCTGAGCACAATATTAGGATGTTTGTTGACTGTGGCCAGTCAAAGAGCAACCCTTGAGAATGGAGCCATCAAATTCACTTCCTGGTCAGAAAGTCACAATCCAGAGAGAGATTTCTCAGAGGGTCAAACACAGGAACAGAGGAGAAGAAACTGAGACTTGGAAGGTGCCTGTGGCTCGAGGTTTAATGGTCATGTAGTTCCTTCCGAGGAAAGGGAGTGTTCGTGCATGACACAGCCAGCAAACCATGCGGGAGTCACATCCTGGTGAAGGGTGGCAGCTCCAGACACTTGACCTGGGAGGACAGCTTTATGCACAGGAATGTTGGCATAAGGAATGGAAAGCATGGGGAAAGGCATTTATTTCCAGGAAGGCATTAGGGGAATATTGCTCTTGTTGTGAGAGTGGTGTCTGGAAGCCCACCTCCCCAGGGATGATCCCAGCAGAGTTTTGCCACAGTTCTTTTCAAACCCCAGGGACAATGCCCATCCTCGTGTCTGTGGGGCTGTCAGGAGCTGAGCAGCATCACCCAGGATGAGCACACTCACAATAACCACCTCTCAGGCCCTGGGTGACTCCCATGGGATAAATGAAATAAAAGGAACCAGTGTGCACCCTCCGTGCTGCAGGAGGATTCCCAGCCAAATCTGCATTTTCCTGGGCTCCCAGGCAAACCTGAATTACTGCACTTCCTCATCACCTCTGTCTACCCTGTCCCCCCTGTCACTCAGAGGGACTCTGCAAACTCCATCAGCTCACAAGCCATTTCTGTGCACAGTAATAATACTGGTCTAATTTACACATCCACTAGAGTGTCTTAAACGAATCCGAGGACAGGTTTGACTCATTTAGCAAAATCTGACTCAAGCTTCTTGAGTATGGAAAAAAACATTTTGCAGACTTGACTCCTGCAGGCTCTGAATGCCTGAATCTCAGTGTAGTTTTATTTAACAACAGCCACATTATGAGACCTCAGTCACCCTGTGCACCTTGAGCACTGGAGCAGAGCACAGCGAGAAAACAGAAGGCACAAAGGGACTTAGAAGAGTCACCTTTTGCTAAGGCAGGAGCTCATGGCACACACACTTTTTTGAGGAAGAAAATAAACACATTTTTTTAAAAGAGGCATGTTTCATTTTGGTAGAGATACTTTTCACACCCAAAGCCAGACTAAGAAATTAAGTCAATATTAGATGTTTGCTTAACCAGCTTAGCCTCTGGATAAAAAGGCCACACTTTCCTATTATGAAAGTTTTAAAAGATTAAACCTCCTGTGATTTCTGAGGAACTACTTATCTATTGTGTACCTAGATGGAATCCTGTGAAGTTATACTCCATGCACAACAACCACTAAACTTATTCAAACTAATTACACAATAGGAGAGTTTTCCTATTTACTTTTTCACTGGTGCTCTTCATTATCATCTGAATTCTCCTCCAATGGGATTTATACACTCAACTTTCATTGTGCAAATTTTGGAGATCCAACAGCCAACAACAAAACCCAAATATATAAAGTCTTTTTGCACTTTCAAATATATCCTTCTCTGATGGATGGCACTCCATTTAACAGCGGCTCAGCAAAATTATCCAGATGATTATTTATGTCTGTGTAAACATCAGATCCATTCTAAGGAATACTCAAAGACCATGACAACATGAGCTGCTTCTGAGAATCCAGGTCATACTGAAAGCAGCAACCATTTAAGAAAATTTTTACTTGACATTATTTTTAAGGAACTGCTAATTTGTGATTCATTGTAAACTCAAAGCCTCAAAGTGCTTCATAATCTAAAGAACCTTCCAAGGAGGCAGATTCATTTATTGAAGAGAACTAAGAGGAAAAATACACTCAAGATCAGCCTGATCTGTCTCAAGTGCTGGATGGATGGTTATGCTGAGCCAGTGGATTTGAAGGGTTTTACATCAGATGCTGAAGAAGTCCAGAAAATGCCAACACCATTCAACCTCCCACCTTGGAATGCAAGTTGGCTTCCTCCCAGCAATTCCATGACCCAAAGGCCAGAGTCCCATGGCTCTTGATGGAGCACCAGGCACGGCTGTGAGGATGGAGGGCGCTCTATAAAAGGCAACCAGACCCAAAGGCTTCTGCTGCTTCTCCAGGCTGTGCTTCCCCACTTACTCTGCCCTGCAGAGGAGGTGGGAGGGAGATCCAGGTCCTACACGGTTTGCATTTCCCCCAGGTAAGCCAGTCAAAGGAAAAACACTGTGCAGGAATTTGATCAGAAAGAGCTGTCATGCAGGAGCTGTGGATGGGGAGTGTGAGGTCGCTGCCAGCCAGCTCACCCACCCCAACAGTGCCATGCATCAGGCAATCCCTCACACCAGCTGAGGAACATTATTCCAAGAGGATTTTCTTCCATAGAAACACCTCCTCTCTTCTCACAAAATCATCTCTAGTAATTATTAAAATTAGCCAACCATCTCCACAAGTCACAAGCAGGAGACTAAAACCAGAGCCACCCAAAAACCTCCCAAACACAACAATTTTGCACTGCAAAGCACCAATTGCGTGGAAATGTGCTGATTTCATCAAAAAAGCTCTATAAAAGGCAACAAGATTGGCCGGCAGGCCAGTCTGTCCAGCTTCCTGCCAGGCTGCCTGCCAGCCCCAGGGTGGGTACTCTCAGCTCCCTAATTCAAAAAATAAAAATCAGCTACGAGAAGGCTTCCAGGGGATGGGGATTTTGCTTCCTGCAGCTCTCTGATTTAAGTAAGTGTTGCACAGGTGCGTGTGTGTCAGGAAGGCAGGGACAGCTCTGCTATACACAGCAAGAATGGCTTCTCAACAACAGAATAATTTAAGAAAAAATGTATTTTGAAAGACAGATGCCATTGCTAACAGCACGGGAGGGAGAGGATGAGACATCCCCTGCATAAATCTGTGAGTGGGAAGACAATGGCAAAGAAATCCAAACAGCAAGACGATAAATCAGAGGTGGGGAATCCCTGTCTTATCCCTTCTGCAGCGTGCATGCAGCTATTGTATTTAATTAAAATAAATTACAGCTCGCTTGTGTACAGCCTGCAGGGCTTTTAACACCCCTGAAGGAAGCACAGGATGAGCAGCCATCCTTCAGGAGCTCACTCTCCGTGTCTCCAGACGCAGAATGCAGATGCTCTGTCACAGCACAGTCACAGCAAGGCTGATGGATCAAGGCAGAACAAAAAGCCCAAAGAGTTCTGCTTTTACACCATCCACTTCCTCAGCTCTGTCCCCGGGATCCTTGCCAGGATGCTGGTAATGTTTTAAATGGAGAAGGCAGAGCTGCCCAGCAGTGTGGCAGCTGCTTCTGAGCACAGATGTTTCACTGGAGAGGGGTTTCCTCTAACAGCAGTGATTTAACAGCACATAAACTAAATTTTGGCTGAGCAGGATCAATGCACTTTGCTGGTTAACCACTGCATCCACACCCTGTAATTCCTGCTTGAATTCATGTATTTGCAGCAGCAGCAGCTGAGGACAGGAACATCTCCCTGCACTGAGGGAGGACCAGGAGGTGCACAGGTGCTGAAGCACTGTGCCACACACCTGAGGATGCTGCAGACAACACTGACACCCTGGCAGTGTTTTTGGGGGATACAAACTGAGTTTCCACCATCACCCAGGTCAGCCACACACACACAGTGCTCCAGGCTCTGCCTGATTTGTGTGCAAGATCAGCCTATGAAGGTCTCTAACAACAGGAGGGTTGGAAACTCTGGGCTGCTGATCACAATGAAGAAGGACAAACCTCTTGACAGACCATGTCCCTAAGAGAATTATTGACACAATGTACCCAACAGG
>VZTT01048189.1:1323-18345 GCA_013400855.1 Buphagus erythrorhynchus
CAGTTTTCTAAAACATGATAGTTTATAAAATTATAGTATGGGCTATAGAATTTGTTGTTGATTCATGCTCAGCCTGAGGCAGAAATTCTGCTGTCTTTCAGGAGAAAATTATGTTTCCTTGAATGAGAAGGGTATATGACAACGATAAAGGCAGGCACTAGCAGTTTGATATAAAAAAAATAAATTGTTTGCTGTTATCTGAATATTCTGCAGATCATGAAGCTAGAGGACTATTTTTAATATTCAGTTTAATATTCTGTGCTGCCTTTGTACAGAGCAGTAATATCATCATCCCATTTGCTGCAGTATGTGCACAAACAGTAAATACTGGATTACATGCTGGTCTCATCTACACCAGTGTCATTCCAGAATAACAGTTCAAATCAGTGAAGCAATTTCCCTGGAATTAATCAGGTTGAATACATTTGTGAGGGCAGAGAATTTAGCTCTACCATGGCCTTTGTCTACATTCTTTCAGCACTAGAGTCCTGTTACTGGTTCTGTACATGGAAAGGGGACATATAAGGAGAGCATGAACATAGAATTAATTAAGCCTTAAATTAGCTTGAAGAGTGGCAAAGGTTACATTAGCTTTACCATCTTCACAGACCCAAAAGTTTTTAGGAAGTTATCAGTGTTCTCTTTATGCATGCTGCTGTGTGAGAAATAATGTGGTATAGAAATGTTCAAGATTCTTTCAATCATCTTGTCTTCTTTTACAGGCTAAGAAATTGAGGGTCTAAGATACACATCAGACAGCTTCTAAAATGAATATGGATCTCATCCTAAGGTTTAAGCTAAAATATGAATGTTTGAAAGAACTAAGGCTGACTGTTGGGATTTTCCTGTTTTATAAGCAGAAAAGGATTCATCCAGTGCAAGTCTTAAGAAATCTCTTCAGATGCTGAAGGGTATCAGAGGCATGTCAAAGGGCTGAGAGATAGGACCTGGGATATGTGAAAGACCAATGCTGCTCAGCTGAAGAATCAGCTGAGACTGAAGGAAAATATCCCAGAGTATCTAAACTGCTATTAATTGCCTGTATATAGGCAACTGAAACCCTACCTCTGTTAAGCAAGTTTCAGACATTTGATATTTCTAAGCGGAGACAATTTTGGTTTGATTTTTGACATGGTAATGTTCAAAGTTTTGGCTTTACTGAAATCACTTTATTTCTATGACAAGATAATATTCTTGGGTAATTGCTTCTAAGGCATAAAAGGTGATATTAGAATGTTAAAGGCTACATTTCACTTTGCATATAGACTCAAAGCTATTTGGGAAAGCTCAAGTTATTTAAAATACCACGCTTTCTTTGTTTTCAAATTTTACATAGTACTTTTATAAATACGAGCTCTCTGACAGCTTGGACAGAAATCTCCTAGGAATGATCCAGACATCTTAGTGTCATAAACTATAATATCTACAGTGATTCTAAAATCCATCCCCTAGTCTGAATTTAACCTTTTGGATTTGAGCACTGCCTTTTTAGATCTCTTCTAGACTGTGAAGCAAAATTACTCTCTCTCCTTAGCCTATTTGAAAAATTGTGGTTTATGTTGTTTTCACATTTAAGTATGAATTTGAATAATGCATGACATAATAATACAGGATGGACAATTTAAATTGAGGTAGCACTGCATACCATCATATTTTGAATCTCTTGGCTTGTGTATGCTTGATTACTCAGACTCAATGTTACATTAATGTTTCTTTATTTCTATTTAATATTAGAGAGTATGTCCTCCAAATCCTGTAATGGTGTCTTTATAGCCAAAGTAAAGCTGGAAAATATTGTAGTATATTAGTGCAAATATAAATAAATTCATTGAAATTGTGAAATTCCATTTATTGAGGGTAACTATCAGAGCAGGTATGTACCTGCATGCTCAAATAACATCTTTGGGTTGAAACTTTGATGTAGAAAGCTTAGATGGGAAAAAAAATGTGGTATTTATTATGATCATGGGAAATCAGCATTAAGAAGCAGCTCAATCTGAACATTTTTTATATCTCCACACATGCATCTGAGGCACATGTTTCTTATACTCAAAAACTGATTTCTTGCAACCTCTTGGGGAAAGCTGAGAACATTCTTTGTAGCTCTGTAAGCTTTTATAGTTGAGATTCAGGGTCTATTTCGGGAATCTTTCAGAACTTTTCAGTGTTACAAATAAGAAGTATAGATTTTCTTTAAACTTATTTTTTTGCATTTTGTATAGTCTCTCTTTGCAGTCAGGAATTGTGATGCAAAACCTCCTCCAAAGAATGAAGAAAATAATAAAGCAATAGATGGGTTTTGCTAGCTATAAAGGCAGAAAAATGGGTAGCTGAACACATCCTAATTGTCATTTTGTAGATTGAATCTATCAGCTAAAGGAGTTAGGTCTTTTCTCCCTGGAGAAGATAAGGATCATCACAGGAGAGATCATATCACAGTTTTCCAGTACTTAAAGATGGCTGCAAAGAGAATGGAAGCTCTCTCTTCATGAGGAGCCACATGGAGAGGACAAGAAGCAAAAGATACAAGTTCCAGTGGGAGAGGTTTCACTTAGATATAAGAAACAAATTTTTTCTCAGCAAGAATAATCATTGACTTGAATAACCTACACAGGGTCACGGTGGTGTCCCTACCCATTAGAAGCTTTCAAGATACAACTGGACAGTGTGTTAGATTACTTCATCTGGCTCCTGTTCCCATGGAAGATGGGACAAAGTGAACTTTTGAGATCACTTCACACTTGGGCTGTTCCATGATTCTGTGAATAGGCATATTCAGAAAACCTTTTGAAACAAGAAAAATGAACTTTGATGGGAAAACTAATAGGTAAACAGTTATAAAGTCCTGTGGATAAGAAGATCGTGTCTTGTGAGGAGATTAAAATATATTGGCTTATCTAGCCTAGAAAGGGGCTTAAATGAGATATAACTGCTGCTTTTAAACGGAGTGTAAATACTGGAGGAGTGATATTTAAGCAAACAGATAACTGTGCTGCAAAAGCAAATAAACATAGACAACACTGGATGCATTTAAGCTAAAAGCTTTAAGAGGATTTTTAGTTGTAGAATGAATGATGTTCTTTATGTTCCAACAGCAACCAGAAGACTAGATACATTTACACGTGAGCAGTAACAGCAGTGAAGGGAAGTTAAGGGTATAGCGAGTATAACTATTTTTTGAGATCAGGTAAATACAGGTATTATAACTTGATCCTCGTAAATATATAAGTAAATAAGACAACCAAACCACCAGAATTCCAACATAAAATTTGATATGCCCTCTTCTTCCATGTCACAATTTCTGAAAAGCAAAGCAATTTGCAGGAAGCAGCATGTTCTTTGCACTTGCTATTCTTAGTCTCTGAAGATCATCATGAGGCAGACCTTGGTGCCAGGTTGGCTTGTCCCATAGTAAAGGGATGCATTTCCATACTTGCAGCACTGCTACATGACCATTTATTTTCTGGGTGGAGAAATGAATGGTGTGCCTGTAAACAACCCAAGGGCTAGAACTTCACAGAGACATATGGGGAGCGGATGGTGTAGCCCAGGATATATGATGGAGCTGCTATGGAGAGGAAGCCTGGGAAGAGCTGACACTTCTTTCCTCAGGAATTGCCCTGATCTGTTCTTCCACCAGCATAAAACTTGTTCTTTAATAAGAGCTGGTGACATCACATTATTAAAGCCTGGTGTAACCTTGCAAGTGTCTTTGTACCCTGGGAGTCAAAAAAAGAAAAAGCCTTCAAGCACAGAAGGGTCTCAGTGCCAGAAAAATTCATTAAAGAAACTCTCAAGATACCATGAAGTTCCCATTTTAAAATGCCAAAAAACAATGCAGGCAGTTTGAATGTTAACCTGCAGATAAAAGATGCTTTCTTTATATTCCCAGTGATACAAGTTTTGACCTTCCACTCAGCATTCCGTATTTGCAGATAGTGGAGAACAGAACCTCCAGGGCTAGGGAGGTGAGAGAAAAGGGACATTCAAGGAAAGGCACATATTTCATTGTGTGTGACAGTCAAAAAAAATGGTCCCTTTTTCTGAAGTTACATTTCCATAGATCATAGTCTTTGTTTATCACATACAATATTTTTGTGTTTCTTTTACAAACTTGAGTTTAGGCTTCCTTTCTGCAGAAATGACAACTCTGAATATTATCAAGAAAAAAAGAAGATGATTTTAATCTAAATTGTGTCTGCACAAAGCTCTTTTCATTACAAGCCTACAAGCCAAGCACAACATATCTACACATTTGATTAAGATTAATTTGATTGAGTATTAAGTATAAACTTACACAAATAATTTTCTTCCTGCAGTGCTGCTGGTAAGATACTGAATACTGTTTTTTCCTTTTGTCTCTTTTCCCAAAGACACTTCTGTCTTTCAGGTATTCTGTGCTGAAAAGTAAGGTTTTTTCATGTAAAAAAACTAAATCTGCCATAAGGAACTATGCTGAACCAACTTGCTGTAATACATTAGCAAGAAAAATCCACTGGGAGAGGAATGGTATAGAGGTAATCTAGAGGATTAGGAGTCACATAGAGTCAGTCAACATTTAAAGACTTTGCAGATGGAAAACTAGCAGAGGTCTGAATAAGGCTGTTAAGATTATTGTAAGGTTCACAGAGATGAGCAGGAAATATGAGCATTAAAAGAGATGTGAATTCTGAATCACTAGGAAACTCTATTTTTCTTTTAAAATACCTTTTATTATTTCACATTTCAGAAGGAAAATGTCAAATTATATTGCCAATTACTAAGAGGTGAAATTGCCTGCTTTTCTTAGGGAAATTTAAACTATAGAAAGACATATTACAAGTAGGTATTTTAATAGGTAGAGGTGGGGGCAGCTGGAGAGATTGTTTTGGTTTTCTTCAGCTCATTTTAGATCTAATACCTCTGTGCCTGTGGAGCCAGTGGGACATACTGCAGCATGATAGGATAATAGCTATTTTTTATTAATATCTAAGGATCTACTTTATCATTTCTGTTGTATACTGAGCCACCAACATATGTGCAATAGGCAGCTTTAACAGAAGTGAAATTAGGCTACCTAGTCTTTACCATATGCATATATGTACATGCCATATGCACATTTAAAGTCCATTTACAACATGTTTCAGGTTTTTGCCTTCAATTTTGCAGTCATAAATTAAGATGTAGCCATTAATGATATCCATTCTAAACAGCCATTAATCTTTCCTTGCTATCAGTTAATATGAATGAAATGTGACAAGTACATGCAAGTAGCCATTGCTTGTGCAAATTTTAGATTCAAATTACAAAGGGCTGAATTCTGAACACAAAAATGTAGAAAAAGAGGTCTTTTTATACATAATACTAGTAATAGAAGTTTGGGGGTTATTTTTGCAGGACAAAGGGTAATGATTTCATACCAAAAGAAGGCAGGTTTAGACTAGATGCAAAGAGGAAATTTTTTACAAAGAGGTAAAACTAGACCACAAGCTGCCCAGAAGGATGGTGAATGCTCCTACCCTGGAAACATTCAAGGTCAGGTTGGAAACGTCTGTGAGCAACTTGTTCTATTTGAAGATGTTCATGTTTATTGCATGGTCATTGGGCTAAATTACTTTTAAAGGTCCCTTCCAGCCCAAACCCTTCCATGATTCTATGATTATTCTTTGTTCCAGCTTTACTTATTTAGAAATTCATAAGATGCATTATTTTGGAAAAAAGCACAGTTTTGTGTGGATTTGGAGCTTCATCATAGGCACTAACAGTGTTTGCATTTTACATGACAATAGTATTTTAAGATTTGTAAATGATTCAGGAAAGATTCTTATCTCCTGGTTTTGTTTTGTTGGTATTTTTGAATGAGACAAATAGCAGCTTTAGTTAAAGGTATTATTATAGTTTGCCAAAATTCTATCTAATATTTATTTGCTAAATGAACTTTCACAAAATGCTTAGTCAGAGATGTCTTGTAGAAAGCAATTTTCAGAGATCATGTTTAAGAAAACATTAATTTCCATCACAACACCTGGTTGGTAAACTAGCTCCATTCTCTTACTGATGCTTTTAAAAATCTTCTTTAGATGTGGAATAAAACAATGAAGAATAAAATAAAAATTCTACCAGCCTCCCCGAGGTTCTGTTGCCCTAGTCATTAAAGCAGTCATCTGTCTCTACCTGATTAAAGCAGCTGCTTCTGCACTTTAGGTGACATTCAGCTGGTAAACACCTGTAAACAAATCTGTCAGGTGCAGACACCAACTCAGCGAGGTTACAGAGCTTCCCATTTTTAATCTAACGCAGGCTTAAGTGGTCCTATCTACATCCACAAAAGCTCATCTTAAGTCCACAGCCATAAAGCCACTGCACTTGCAAGGATGAAGAGCAGACAAGATTTGACTGCATGGCTCAGCACGTGGTCATGATGCTCCTTGGAAACTTGTCCCTTTTCTGATCCAGCATGGAAGACAGTCTTGAAGGACTCTTTGCACATGATGATATTTCTCCATGTGAAAGTACTTGATATATTGACTCATAAATTTGAGCCTTACAACTTAACTGCCTAGTCAAGGCTGTAATGTCTGTGTCCATATGACAAAATTCCACAAGGCAAGGTGGATGTTTTTTTCCCCCAGGCTTGGCAGGAACATGCAGCATATGAAGCAACTCTACCTGATGAAAAATAAATTTAATACCTGTAAACCTCCTCACTCAACTGGTCAAAGACAAGCCCAAAATGCACTAATAACCTCCCCCCAAAAAACCCCAACTCAACAAAAAAAAATATAATAAAGGATACTTCATACTTTAAGTCTGGTCAAATATTTATATATCTTTTTTATTGTCATGGCGCCCTTTAAAACTTTTCCAACCATTCCTGTGTCTGTAGATACACTAGAAATCTCCTAGGTTAATTAAACCAAGTTCTTATCAGAAAGTACAGTAATGGCCAGCTAGCCAAAATACTAATCTCACAATGTGCAGCTTAAGCTTTGTATCTGAAATCAATCATATTTGCAAGCAGCCTGCAATGTTGTACATACAACATTGTGTGCCTAGTGTTAAATACCCTCCTATATCTAGCTTTTGAATTGAATCCCAGGACTCACGCTGTCATGTTCAGTAGAATTTCACCCTGCAAAGAGCTCCACAGATTTCTACAGAATATCTGCCTTTGGATGCTATAATGTCATTCATAACACAAGTATTACAGGGTTTTTTTGTGTTAACCATATGGCCTATTCATTGCATCCTTAAAGACTGTGTAACTTGTTATTTTTCCATCAAAGATGAATTGAACATAGATTTCAGGCAAAGGGAGAACAGTCAATCTAATGTTAATACTTGTGTTCAAACTCTATACCTTACATTAACACTCTCTTGCCCCTTTTCTCTTCATTTTTTCATTAACTACTGTGTACCTAGCTGTAGAAGTATAAGGCTACTCCTATTTTCACAATAGGATTTAGCTTCTTCAGAGTAAGATAAAGGCTATTGGGCTTGATTGGTTGTGGAAAATGGCAAGTTATGTTTTATGTGTTTCATTTTGCTTTTCATTTTGTCAGCAAAGCAAAACAAAACAAAACAAAACAAAACAAAAAAAGAGGCAAGACTGTTTGCTAGTGAAATCTGTTCTAGTTTGCTTTAATTTGCTTCCTAAATAGCCATGTTAGTAGGAGAAACCACCTCTTGGAAGAGTGGAAAAATCCCAGAGGTACATTTTGGATTCTACAAGGTATCAAAAAACTGCAAGGATTGTAAGCATTGCTTCTGAAGCACCTACGTGGAGAGAAATCATGGGGCTTACTGAATCTCACAGCAAAACCTGCTGTCTCAGCAACAATTACTGTAGATGTGCTTACAAACTGACACCGGTGATAATGTCAGTGTGCAGCTGGGATGTTAAATGGAACCTGCTGCTCCACACCAGCTTATTCAAGCAGATTCATGGGCAGGGAAAAAGCAGGCAGAGGGGCAGAGAAGATGCCAGTCTGTATGTGTGTGTGTGTGGTATAGATATATGAAAATGCAGTCATGCATTTAGAAATGAAATGTATAAAAAAGTGAAGACAGTGAAAGAATACCAACTGCCACTCAGCAGGGGATTCAGGGCATCAGGAAAGCAGCATGATGCCAGCAGGTGAACAGGGCAGCAGGAGCCTGGTAACTGGCAGCCAACATGTGGGCAGGCCAGCAGGCAGCAAACACCTGGAGGCTTCTTTGTGAACCAGCCAGCAGGAGCCTGGTACAGAGCAGAGAGCAGGTGGATGGGGTGGCAGCCAAGCTGGATACCTGGCAGCTGCTCGGGGTCAGCTTGTCAGAGAACTCGCTACACAGAGCCATAAAAAGGACTGTTTGCTTTTTCTCTGCTGCCTTATGATTTTTCACATATTTTAATGGGAAAGATGAAGCACAGCTTCTCCAAAGTGCATTTTGTGGGAAAGGGGAAGTCCGTGTCATTGTTTAAAAGTATTTTTAGCATTTTCAAAGAGCCACGACAGTTTCAGCATCTCTTGAGCAGCACCGTAATGAAATTCCTGTACATTGGTCAGTCATTGAACAGTTCTGGTTTTAAGTGCCATGGTACATATTTAGATCTCCAAGCAAAGTTAACACATTAACCAGTGTAAAACTAGCCACAGCAGCAATATCATTACAAATCTCTCCCAGTGAGTACTGCAGCAAGGAGATCATTTTTCTAATCTCCAGAGGAAAAAATAGAGATTATGGAAGAGCTTATGGCATTCACAGCTCCACATACTTGAAGGCACTACACTGACTCTCACTACCTAGAAACTGGCTTTGTGTGACCATCCTGCCCCTAATGAGCCCTGCAGAGCATGGCAGCCAGAGAATAACAAGTGTTATTGCTGCAATGTCAACCCCCTGGCTGTGAAGGAGACTAACTGGAACCTGGGTGCAAACCAAAGAGCTTTTAAAATTTGAGATTGCACAGCTCATTAAGCTCTTTTAATGAAAATTGTATTTTTCCTATGCATTTTATAGGCTTTGGTCTTTCCCCAAAGAATTAACCATACAGCTGACCTATTCAATTAAAAAATCTTTCACCAATTTGAGTCATCTGGGATAAAACTTTATATACATGAAATTAAATCAGAATCCTTCCTTTGAAGAGAACACAAAACCTCTATACTGATCAGAATGTGGTTTTGTGGTTTTTCTCTTTCTTCCTCTTTTCTTTGCTGATACATCCCTCTCTGTTGAGTGTATTTGCAGCAGGAGGGTAACCTCTTCACTCCCTGGCAATGACATGCTGCAGGGTATAGCACGTTCCTTGGGTGTATAAGCAGATGGATATTACGTAGGAAAAAGAGGTGGCATTATCTCTGACCAGAACATTGATAGAATCATATGGCTAAATCCATTGTTTGCATTTTAAATAGAAGTTTTGTGAATAAATAGTTTAAAAAAAAAAGATTCATGAATATAACCCAGACCAGTGCTTTAATGGAAATATATCAGGTTTTAAGAGGAAAAAAACTGAGGGCAAATCACAGGAACATCATCAAGCACCCACATTGAAAGAAAAGTGCTAACAGTTACATTGCTAATGGTACTTGTTCCAGAAACAACTGCTGAAATGTTAAAATAATGCATTCTTATCAGAGTTATGTTGTTTAAATAACTAAATAAAAATAGCTTGTTCAATGGATAGCCCATTATCAGAAGACTAAAATATACAACTTGGAAGAACATGTGATATACTCTAGGAAGCAATCTGGAGGTAAAGGGCTATAATATATATTCATAAAGGGCAGGAGTTAAAACTGTGCAAGCAACCTTGGCTGTTAATTTCTTGACTGCAGTGCTTACCTTTGCAACCTCTGTATTTTCTTCATTAAGACATCCTAAGTAATTGATCATTTTTATAGTGTTCAGAGGTTCAGATACCATGGAAACAGCCTGAAACTAGGGGAGTGGTTGTAGTATTAGAATAATTAGCAGACAGTTGTGGAACAAAGTTGCTGCTCAATGCTCATCCTTCCCAGCTCATCCTCAGGCAGTGACTTGGCATTATTTGTGATTTTTGTCTGTGCTATTATGTAAATCTATACATGTTAACATCTGCCAGTATGTCTGTATATTTTTCCCCATGCAGTGTAATATGTATTTACTCTCAAAAAGCATGGTCTGTAAATGTATTCTACTACTTACTGAAATCACATTGCCAATGAACTGTTTCTCATTAGAGGGATTTGCTTTGTTCCAGTGGAAATCCAAAAATTATGCGCACTAGTTTATCAGCACAATTCCTCCCTTTTGATATTATGGCTATTTCATAACATGGTCTAATATTCCAGATCTGCAGCTCATGATATATTATTATATAATTAATGTACTATTAGTAAGATACCTTCCTTGCTATGAAATTCTCTGTCAAACTGAGAATCAATATTTGTTAGAACTTTTGGAAGAGAATGGAAGAGAGTTTCAGTGTGAACTGGGAGGAGTTTTTTGTCCTGGAAATCCTCAGGTTTTAGTTCAAGCAAGAAAATCATTTCAACCAACTATATTTGCTCCAGGAAAAATATACAAACGCTATGTGGTGCAGTAATGCTCAAGGTGAATTGCATAAATCATAAACTTGTAGAATCATTTAGGTTGGAAAAGACCTTTAAGAACTTCAAGTACGACCATTAACCCAGCACTGCCAAGACCAGCACAAAACCATGGCCCTAGGTCCCACATCTACATAGCTTTCAAATACATCCAGGGAGGTATCAACCACTTGCTTGGGCAGCCTGTTCCAATGCTCCTGATGCAGAAAGCACCATTTTATTTATATTTTGGAGTGGTAAGGGAAGTAGAATTTCTTCTTAGAATCTGGGAGATAAGAAAATGCCCAAAATTATAATATTAACATTCAAAGAATCCTGTAATTTACAGATCTGAAAGCTACATAACAATGCTACACAAGTTTATCTGAAAATGGTTTTACAGCTAAAGTTTCTAATTGAATTTTTACTGTAAGTAAGGAGCAGGTGGCAGGTGTTATTTTGATTTATTTTGATTTTGTCCAGAGGGTTTTTGTCAACAAAGTTATTGTTGACAAGCAGTGAAAGGCATTTTTTTTTTTTTTGCAATAAAAAACACTTTTAACAATAGATACTTGTTTTCCAATGGAATCTTTTACACTTCATCCATCTTGCACTATGAAGTATGTTCTTACTGAGACCATTCCACAAAATTTATCTGAATAAATTTATCTAACCCTAAAACCTTCTCTTAGCTTGTCATGTAATGAAAAGAGAGAACATTTTGGCAAATTGAAGTGACTTATGTATTATAGGAATCTGGGGAAGAAACTGAGGCTTATTTTCTTTTCTTCTTACTTAAAACTCAGAAGATTGCAATTCATTCAAATAAAATGAGAGAGGGGATTCTTTTTACTCAGACATCTCATACACATGTGCATATGTGACACACAAACCTTCCATGACAGACAGACACTCTGTTTTTGTTTATGACATCCCAGCCACTTTAGCCAAAATGAAACAAAACAAACACTAAACAACACAAACAGCTAAATAATAACCAGTGTGCATTTATAATGTGTATTCAGAATGTAACATTCTGTCATCTCTGCTGACAGAATGATTTCCTTCTACCATGGGATATATTCCAGGAAACATGGTGTAAGCCAAAGGCCAGGTGGATACTGACTTTATCTGAAAATTCAAGGCAAATATGTAGGTAGTTATTTGTTTTGTGAGAGAAAGAGATGTTTGAGGGTTTTTGGTAGGTGTGTTTTGTCTTGTTAAAAAAAAATCAAAACAAATACTTTGGCCTCCAGAATTCTGTCTGAAATACAAACCAAAAATTCCTTTATTTATGTAAAAAAATATATACCATAGCTGGCCACAGCCACACTAAAGTATTGTGAATGCAAAGCTAATCTATTTGAAAGCATCAGGAAGATATTTGAGCAATCCCTATTAGCATTTAAGCTCAGCTCATAGTAATACACATTAGCAGTGTTTTCAAACAGGGTGAGACACCATTTGGAGATGAAAAACATAATTTTAAGGTATTCTAGGTATCATAATGAGAGTTGTTTCTTAACACTGAATATTCATGATGCATCATAAAACTAATGATAAACATAAAAACTGATGTGAACGTTTGACTAATCTGTTCTTATTTGTTTGAAAGAGCTATAGTAATTGCCTGGTTTGTAAATTAAACATCTGCTATGGGAATAAACAAAAACATAACTGAGTATATTCAAATAAATTGAATTCACCTTAGTTCCATAAATTTTATTATATGGACTCATCAATTTTATTATATCTGAGTGCTACAATGCTATAGAAGTCAGTATGTAATTTTTTCTTAGATACTCTATTTGTAACAATAAATGTTTTCTGGTTCTAATAAACTACTGCTCGTATTAAAAGTTTTGGTTTGTCAGTTCCTTTGCTTTCTCTAAAAGATGGTTGAAAAAATGGATGACTTAAGTAAATTTGGCTACTATGTTTGTTTATTGCTAAATTGTCACCCAAGTCCAACAGAATGTCAGAAATTGTTTCTAGTTGCATAGCAGCCCATTTCAGAAATGCCACAATTTTTTACATATATATATAAGAAATTCACTTTATATTTAAAGTTTTACTACCTCCAAGTTTCAAATAGTGAAAGATTTGGATAAAAGACAGACACAAAGATATTTTAAAAGAGACAAATGGGTTTTTTTTGCTTTCTTTAAGTAAAAAGAGAAGAAACTCTCTTGGACCAATACACTTTTCAACATTAAGCTGTTAAAAGTACTATACAATAAGTAGTTAGTTTTGGATTGCAACCATCATTATTCAGTGCATGGGCACGAGAAGAAGATTCCTTGCTTCCTTGATTCTTAGTCTTATTCCAGAGTAGAAAGTTATTGTGGCTTCCTGTTGCATGACTTCACTGATCAAGTATGGTATCCTGCTACTCTGTAAGGATTGAAGAACAAAAGTTCGAAGCATTCCTATGCAAACACTGAAAATGCAGTGTTTACTGCTCCCTTGATGCCAGGGTTACATCCCCACAGAAAATGTAGTATAAGAGTAAATAGCTGGTGATGTCTGGATTTTTACTCTCCATAAGATAATTAAACTCCATAAATATGAACTTAATAATCTCAAAACCCTTCTGTTCTTCTGCTTCAGAAATGTTTTTCCACCTTGCTTACTGCTGTGCTTGAGTGCCTTACCCCTTTGATGTAATTTTGGAGCCCCACTATTTCGGCTTTTGCTTCCCAGAGAAAAAATTTTTTTTCCAAATTTGATTTACAACAAGGAGCTGCCAAAATTCACCAAAATTGCCTTCAGAAAGGAGGACTTGTAACACAGCAAAGAAGTAGCTAATCACAGACTGAAATCTGAAAAGCAGTTCTGCTCAAGAAATGAGTGAGAATTGTCAGCGTTCTAAGTAATCTTAATCAGGGGCACCATATTCTGGAGGCAAGCATATTAATTTGCCAACCAAGGACAGTTCAGTCTTTCCTCCTGTCAAGTTTTTCAGTCTTGCAGGAACAAGTGGGCCATACAGGTGGACTTCTGCCTGACACTCCATGCTGTAACATGCTGTGAAATTGTGTCATGGTGTTCATGGAGACATTCAACATTAACAAGAGTAGCAATAAAAATTGTGCTTCTTAGGAATTTATGGAAAAACTGCCACTGGCTTCAGAAGCCAAAGTGTTCCCAGTATTTTGTTAATGCACATTAATTGTGTGTCATATGAAATAAGTATCTGAGACTACTGATTCCAAATTAGTTGTAATGTAGGAAATAAGATGGCTGGTTTAGATTTTCACTTGTATCAGACAGGAGTTCATCGGGCTTTTTGTGGAAATTTAGGAAAGAGACAAAACTCCAGCAGAAGAATAATTCCTTATGAAGCCTGACAAATTACTCAAAACACTGTTGTGCATCAGAAATTTCATAAAGATTCAGTTGCCTGTTAATGTTAAGACCCTCTTTGTCAAGTGTGAATGTTAAATGTCAGAAATCCAAATTACTATGTTCCTTTTGAAGAGTTTTAATCGATAGCTTACAGGTGATCAGTACTCCTGTATATCTGCACTTCAGAAGCCAAGTCCTCTCCATAAGCAGTATATAAAATCTTGCACTGTGATTTTACAGATGCATTTAAACATTAAGTGAGCTTTGGGAATAAAGGGAGGAGTGGACTGGCAAGATAAATCTGTGTAACACTTAGTCACTCATGAATAGACACCTGTACCTAACATGAGGCACTTAACTCCCACTCACGGGTAGTAAGAAGACATAAATTGCAAGTCAGAGGCTTGGACAGTAAGGTATGCAGTTGTCCAAAGCATAATAATGTGGCAGATATTGAAAAAAAATAATCAAGGCTTTTTTGAAAACATAAAAGTCAGTCCTAACTCATTCGGAGAGGCAAAGTGATCACATTACATTATCATCCTAGACCTTTACATTGCTCTGGGGTTTTAGGTTTAATAGCAACCATTACCATCAGAGAGGGAATATTTCTTGTTTTCATTCCACTATCCAGAATAGCTATTTCTTAATAGCATAGCCTGAGACAGTAGCAGCAAAAATTAGAAATAAATTATTCTCGTCATTTCTGGGGAAGGCAAAAATCCACTCTGTCTCTCACAACAATTTTTAGACTGAACACACCAAGAAAATAGAGACTTGTTTATTGACATGAAGTATAGAAATGTACTATATAATTTTCTAATGAAATCTGCCACACACAAAGTAGTAAAGGACAAAACCAAAGGCTAATCAGAACACTGGAACAGGTTTCTAGTGCTATGTACCTATCTCTGCATAGTACCTTACTCCTCACACTCTCCAACTTCCTGGACTTCTGGTGTTTTACTTCATGGAAAAACACACTCTGCATCAAAGTAGTAATCTGCTTCACTTCTTTAGATACACTCTCAAATGACCTCTGCTGGATGAAATAATAAGTTTTGATGCATAATAGCATTAGGCAAAATAGCCCTATTTCTCCAGCCTTCTCCAGGTTTTTAAATGGTAAGCCAAAATAGTTTTCTGTTTAATATCAAATGCTTCCCTTCCTTTCTCTCCTACTGGGTCTCATTTCTGTGTTCAGAAATTCACAGATAGGACTGTGGACTTCATCTTCTACACAGCCATTGGCCTGAAGCTGCACATTTTTAGAAGGTCTTCACTCTCTTCCACAAAATTCTGTGCAAGCAATGAAATGCAGGAAGTATTTTCCATACCAACAGCACTGAAAAGCCAGACTAAGTCAGGACCAGTTACTGTCCTGAGTTTCCAAGGCCCTTCAAAAGAATAAGTCCTGTTGCACTTCAGTCTCGTAAAAACTCTCAAAAGCTGTTGGCCACATTTCACCCGCCCCAACAAAGAAAAGAAGAGTATGATTGGGTTGGTATCTGAAGTAAAAATTTCCAGCTCCAGACTGATGACTGCCTTCCTTGGCCATGCAGCTTTGGAATGCCAAGTGAGCCCATGTGCACCTGTGTGTGCACCCTCAGGTGCGCTGCACTGCCGCAGGCTCTGCATTCTTAGGAAGCTGGGGCTGTGCAGCATGGAAGTATAGGCTTGGATTTTATAATAGCTTGGAAGTAGAATATTATATGCTATAATTCTCTGCAGTTTTTCCGCATTGTTGATTGCCTACTTTGATTTCTCTTGTTATCCTCACAAAGGTAGTGTCCTGAATGCTGATGGCAGAAAACTTGGCACTCCCTGAGGCTGTAATTCTATGGTAGCAAATATTGGAGACGGTCTGTAATTTGTGATATACAATAACTGCAATAATGGTACAATGCCTGTGGGTAAAGCAGTGGAGGGAACATAATGCAGCTAATAACTATTCATTTGATGGGTTTTTAATTTGTTGTTTTTTTTTTTTTTCTGAATGTATCCTGTGTGCAATATTTTAACCATTTCACAACATTTTTGTAGTGATAGTTTTTTATAATTATGTATTTATATCATCTGCCAGACTCAGCTTCCTAAAGGGAGCACATAATTTTCCAAAGTTTTTCTCTATCCTCATTTTTTTTCCTATTTATTTAAATTTTCTATTTTGAGGCACTTATTCTATACTAATAAGAGAGAAAGGTTATGTAAATAGTAATTTGGCCAAATTAACTCTTTGATATTTTAAAATTAGTTGTTTAAGAACAATGTGGTTTATTTCTATATTTCCTTTTTAAAAATACTGATCGTTTATGTGAGGAATTCTATAGCCTTTCTCTGTACAATAAAAATATCTCTTATGTTCTATTAGAGGGCAGTAGTAGCCCAGAGAATACTAACCAGAGAGGAGGAGAGAGTTTCTTAAAGTGTTTGCTGAAACTCTTATCTGCAACTAATAGTTCAGGACAGCTGTAACTCCCTTAGCAGTACAGTGCTTCTGGTACTAAAACAGTTGCCTGACACAGATTGATAATTTATGCCTGTGAACGGCCACTGGGATGTTTCTAGCACATAAATGATGGACAGTAATAACTGAGGATTTGTATCTGGAGCATTACGAGATCTCCACGGTTTGAAGGCTTTCAAGTGCTTTATACAGCCCATCGGGGTAAAGTGATGTAAAGTAGGTCAGGTGCTGGGAGGAGGGAAGTGAGATGGGAAATCATCAGTTGTGCAGACATTAGCACATTGTGATCTCATCTGCTGCTGTGAGGCTGTAATACAGACTTGATAAAGTCTGCCAAAAATATTTTTCTTCATGTACCTGTCAGTGACTCTCTCTCTTCCCTACAGTTGTTATGTCTGACTGCAGCATGTTCTAAATAATAATATGCCATTTGGGAAAGTGCTAATGCAACTTGTATATGAACACTAAGTAACACGTTTTGTAGTTTTCATCATGCTGTGATCTCCTTGTATTTTTTTATGATCTCTGAGCTTTGATCTTCTCTATCCCAAAATAGGGAGCTCAAGCATGTCCAGGAGACTGCCTTCAAGTCTCTAAAAATACCTATGTATCTCTATACAGAAATTCTATTTCTCAAAACAGAGGATAAACATCAATAGGCATAATATAGGG
>VZTT01048190.1:6063-24661 GCA_013400855.1 Buphagus erythrorhynchus
ACAAAATGAATGAAAACCCAGCTTTCAATAAAAGTATAGCTTTTCAACACCACATAGAATGGCCTCCTCACTTTGGGATTGTCACAGTCAAAAATTTGCTTTCAAAATAAAATCTGGCAATGTGTCCATTGGTTAAATTGGTTAAATAATACAAGTGCTATTAATCACATAGCTCACAGTTCCCACAATTCAAATAACAGTGCTTCAGAGAATATTTAACCAGGCAAAAAGCTTAATCTTGTAACAGTAATTGCCATATAAGAGATCTGCTGATTCCAGCAAGGAAAGGTGCATTTCTTTGTTTTGTCACTTGGACTTAATTTACATAAAGAAACGGAGAAAGAACAGAAGAAAGGAGAGCGTTCCTGTGGGCTGCAGCTGCTGCAGGTTTCAGGTCAGATTAGCACCTCTCTGAGATGATGCAGAGGTAACTGGTACCCACTGGCTGTCAGTGCTGGCTGGGATTTGAAGGAAAACCCATTCCTTACNAGACTGTATTAGTGGTCTGAAGAATGTCTGCTGCATAAATAGGATGACTGCATTTTTTGAAACTGGTATTTTTTTGCTACATCAGCTCTGAAATGTTCTCACTTCATACTTTTTTTGGCAGTCATGATTTTCATTCATAATCCCGAGTTTACATATTTTAACTGTGAATTTTCACCTCAGACTGAAATCCCAAGAAAATACAACACAATTGAAGAAATATATCAAGCATATGGTACAGGATTAGTCATTTATAGCCAATGTAAGTGTACCCAGCCTTGGAAAGTAGGAATCACTAGCAATAACACAAACAAAGGTCTCAACATCTATGAAAATGGAAGGGAAGAGCTCTTTTGTTAGAGAAGTCTTAGCAGGTAAATACCAAATTTGGTGTTGATATAATAATGTAAATGAATATTTTATTAAAGCATTTAGTAAAGACAAATCCAAGAAAAACAGGCAGTGTTTAAGAGGGTGTGGGGAAAAGCAGAATAAAAGCAGTAAAATAATTAGGTCATGTAAATGTCTTAACAGTGTTACTCTGTTAAAGTATCTCTGCTAAATCAGACAGCATATCCTTGGTATATTGCATTATCCCTGACAGATGGATGTAAGAAGACATTCAGAAACTAAGCCTTACTCTACATGACAGTACAAAACTGATAATATAATCAATACAGCTTTGGGGTACATGAAATTATCTGAGCATATTAGTTAAATGTGACTTCACACATGGAAGTGTGTCAGGGAGACAAGGAGAAAATGAGTCTGATATATATGCCTGCAGAAAGCAGACAGATTGAGAATTAATCTGAATTCCAAGTAATCTAGAAAACGAAACACCAGAGAAACAATTTACTTATGCCAACATCAGCTAACACATACATGAACAGTTTGAAATAACTATGAAAAGACATACTATCACCATTTAATTTTCCTGAGGCAAGTAATGTGATGAAGTGCTTAAACTTTTTCCATTAATCTTGATGCAGGAAAAGAGAAAACATAAACACTCTGTTTTACAATGTTTTGTAGTTATAGTTAAACTCACAGCGATTACAACATTCACTTGCTTACACTTCGTCCCGGCACTTGAGCCACCACTCTCATTTTTGTACCAAGAGTCAAATTTTCCCTTTTCCCTCCATACTGACTGTAAAGGTTTTCCACCTCTTCAGCCACACGAGCTGAGTTTCAATCATTTAGCAGTTTTTTATAGACTTCACTGATGTGGCAGTGAGTGTATAAAACAAGCCACGTGCATGAAAAGGTGTGGATGTCACTCCAGCTGAACCCCCTCTGTCCCTGAGGAGGGGATTCTCCAACTCTCATCATTCACAGCCATTTGGCCACTGCCCCTGTGTGTCAAACAAAAGGCAGCAGCCCAGCTGGAAGGCTCTCAGGCTTGGGATCCAGCTTCCTGGCTGGCAAAAGGACACACACATGTAGCTTATATTTGGGATGGAGGCGTTCTCCAGCCCTCATGTTGGAACAGTGATGCATTAACTTATTCCAGATTTGCTGGAGAAAAGAGCAGGAGCATGGCTCTCTGTATGTTAGCAACTGACCCTTCAATTGGGAGAGCAAATCCAGAGCTCTGGTCACTGAGCCAAGCCTAATTCTGTGTCTTACATTACACTGCTACTGTCTCCTCTTATTCTGAAAAATTACACTGAAAGTAATTCATATTCAAATGTCTGCATGGACTTTATACGTGCTGCAAAAGCCTGCTAAGTGGTCTTGCTCATGGCAATGTTTGTATCTCAGTCTTGGGGTGGTGACATATACAAAAGTGTTAAACAATCACAAATAAGAAGAGGCATCTCCTACCAATCACAGATTTTCCCATGGGCAACACTGACAGTGCAGTAAGCCTTAATTCACTCTCTGGGTTTTTTTAGCTTTTTTTGTGGGCACACTAATTTACTACAGCACAGCTGGAAAGTCTGTTTGCAGGTGCCACAAACTGCAGGGATGTCAGGAGACAGACTGGAGGGCTGAGGAGGCTGCTGCCCACAATGTTCCAGGCAGCAAGTGGAGGTGGAGGAGATAGATCAGCCCTTTACAGATGTTTTAGTGCTAAACAAAATGCAAAACCAGAAACTCCACTTCAGAGAATAAGTGTGAACTGTCAGGGATGATGGGCTGGAGGAAGCAAAAGCCTTTCTTTCCATCTATAAATTTGGTGATATCCACAATGAGGAGAAAAACAAAAGCTGTAGGCAATGCTTATGTGCTCTGTGGCTCATTCATTAAAATGGGATTCCTGTGCCTTAAGAAATGCACTTTCTCTTGCTCATATTCTACACAGATGACACAGAATAGTTTCAGAAACCAAATGTGAAATTTGATTTTGAGGAATCAGTCACTAACTCACAGTGGCAATGTCACAGGAAAACTGGAAGAAAACTCTCTTTCTGAGAAAAAAATGTATGTACCTAATATTATTTCATTGTTCAGCAAACTTGAAACTTTTTGATTATAGAATCCTAAAATCTGCATGGGAATTGATATTTTCATGAACCAATACAACTGATATATTAAATATTTGCATACTTATAATGCAGTTACTGAACTACACTCCTGAAAAATGAAAAATCCATTAAAGATCTAATATTTGCTTGTTGAGAACCTTACCTTTGTTAAAACAGTAAACCAGTGAAGTGGATGATCTAGCCATAAAAAAAATACAGAAGTTTCATCTGCCTTAGATGTGTATTTGGCATTGATCTTAAAGGTTATAAAAAGTTATTTCAGCTTTCTCCCTTCTCTGCTTTCTTCAGCACAAATTATTTAATTTTAAGAACTTTGCCACTCAGGAAAGAATAATGACATTTCCATGAGAAGATAAATAAAATTNTATGAATGTTGCTGCACCTCACTTTGATTGTCACAGGCACCAAAATAATAATCTAATAGGTTACATTTGAGAATAGGTGACAAAAAACTCTGCTAATTTATGGGAAAAAAAATGCATATTTAGGCAGGGGAAATTAAAAGTTAGTATAAACTTATACTCTAAAAAGAAGTATTATTTATACCATCACCATACACTGTTATATCAAAACTATCATTACAGAGGATTCTCAAAGATATATGTATTAAACAGATGTTTGACCTACAGAAAAAGAAATTCTCTAATAATTGCCGGTCTTATTTCTTAGCAGACCAACATAAAGCAACCTTAAAATCATAGAAATCTCATGAGGGAGGCCTACAAGTTTGTCTAATGCAGAAAATGTTCTGTTTTACTGAATGTTTTGTCAAGTTAAATAATTAATTAATTGACTGAACTCCTAACTGAGAAATTTCATTTATGAGCATTTTTTGGCCCTGTATTTTAGCTTGAAGTACTAACTTTTTTTCCTTCTCTTTTCCTTCTTTTTTTTTTTTTAACTCCTGACCAAAGGTAGTGGTTGCACATATATCGAAACAAAATCTTCTACATTTTCATTCCTGATCTCAGAGATATGAGAACATTGTAAACAAATTTGTCCTACACAGAATTATTTGCAGAGGGGAAGCTTGAATACATACTTGCTTCATCATTTCTGGGAAGATGAATTCATGTCTAGTGGAGACAGAAACACTTTTCACTCAGCTACAGGTCAATCAGTAAAGAAAATAAAGTCAGAGACCACTGAATCTTGCTTTCAAGAGCATTGGTCATGGCTGTTATTACATTGTCTTCCTTCCTGCCTTATGGAATCATGCTCTATGACCACCTAGCCAGTGAACTTCTTAAAATATAACTGGAATGTGCCACTCTCTGCTCCTCACACCCAGTACAAACTTTATTTTAGGCACACTGACGACCTTGGCCTTTTTTGTGGTGTCTAGTGATAGAATAGATATAAAATATTAATTCATGTTCAAGGGCGTGGGAAAGCAGTGTGTTGTATTTAAAGCTGGTTTTGTTTTGACACCCATGAATTCTTTCTATTGTCTCCAACAAGCATTAGATTAAGTTATTTGGAGTCTGTGTATGCAGATGCCATAGCTATTGTATCACAAGAAAGAACATCTCAGTGCAAATGGATACCAACATTAGCATTGAAAAAGAGGGAAAAGCACACATAAGGAGCTCCATAAATTTGTTATAAAACCCATTACTAAATGTTATTTAGCATTTCCTCCTGAGGCTTTAGTGCTACACTAAATTAATAGTGCTATGGTTTCTATTCAACAGATTGCCTTAAAGTATTACATAAAAGATTAAAAACCACAGTATAGTAACAATGGGAATCACTTTTAATCACATCAAGAACAACAATCTCTGTTTAATGTCCTTATTTTGTACCTTAAGACCCTAAATTATAGCCCAAAGCATAATCTGAACATCTTGTTACTTCTTGGGTTAGCATCAACATATATGAATAGCTGCAAAGAGGTCTATATGTAATAATTGGAGAATAATAAACATGGAAATATTAAGAGAGGTCTGACACAGCATAAAAGTCCACAAAATAACATACTCTGGTCTGTTAAAGACAACTTCAGTCATTAACTAGTGTCATGTGGCACTGTGCTCTTTAGGGTCATGTCCCTAGGGCACTGTCCCATGGAAGGGGGAAAGATTTTCTGTATTGATCTGTGTCCCTTGCTGGTGCTGTTCATCCTTGTGGGCGTGACTAGAGAACTTGCAAACCTTCTAAAGCATCTGGAGGGATAAGGAAAGAGGACAGCAATATCCAGGAATTAGACTGAAACATTCAGGCAGTCCCAGTGAAAACCCATCATGACTGCTCTCAATTCCAGTTTGGTGATACTTTTACTTCCCAAGTACACCCGACAGAACTGTTAGGGATTCACAAGGAGAGCCCCTTCATTCAGTCCACCTCCCAGTGTCTTGCTGCATGCCAGGGCTATGCCAGCAGAGTTTTCTCTCTAGAATGCATTCCTTCCAAAGCACATCCCTGCTGCATTTCCAGCTCCAAAGCTACTTAGTTTAATAAGGAACTATCCCCTGATCTCCCAGCATCAGTACTGGGGTGCTGGTCTATCAATCACTGCTCCCTCCTGATTAATTTATCAGTGGTTTGCAAATCTCACTGGAATTACTGCAAGTGCCCCACTAGAAAGAACTAAATAAACAAGAAAAAAAAGCCCAAAGAAACAAACAAATGGAAAAAGTTTTGTAATAGGAATATACGTTGTAAAAAAATTAATAGTTTTATAGAGATTTTGTACAAAAATTAAAATAAAATGTATTTGTTTCCCAAGTAATTTAAACAGCTATCTGTTAGCTAGGATTTCACTGCCAAGCAAGACCTTCATCAGGAACACTGCTGTCACTAAAGGTGGTGGTAACCTGGGGACAAATCTGTCCTTTCCAATGCTGCTGCCCTTTTGCACGTTCCGATGATGTTTAGGTCACATTCTCATCAGTATCTTACATTAGTGAACTTGAGAAGTGCTGGAATTGCTATGGCACAAATAAGCAAAATCTGATCGGACCTATGGGGATCAAAGAGACATTTCAGATACCATTTAAAATGTAAGCAAAGTATTTACCCCTTAAAAAAAATATCTGAAGTGCTGCCACGATGTCAAGTATAATTCCTGTGCATAAATGTGACATTGAAATTCACAGCTTCCTCTCATGGACATACATTGGCTGTGATTTCTTGAGTCACTCTCTGCTTTCCTTGGGCACAGCAATCAAATGGCTGCAAGCTGAGCACAGGTTTGGAGCTGGCTCCTCCAGCTGCAGGTTTGCAGGATCCCATGGCAGCCACTCTCCATTCTGCCTGTGGCCCTCTCCAACCCCTGCTCATTCATCAGCATCTGGATCCAACACATCTACACTTCATTTTGAAGGTAATTCCAGGTTTTTTTCGCTCTCAGCTGAGTGATATCTTGCTTTTATGCCATGCATCGTGGTGCACTGCATGAGATTTACTTTTTAATATCACTTAAATATTCACTTAAAATAATTTCACTTAAAATTAATATTCACTTAAAATATATTTTGGTCTTTTAAAGTCTAATTATACAGATTCATATCCTCCAGGTATAAACATATTGGTGATCCTTAATAAACGTGTGCTCTCCCAGTAGTAGAAGTTATATAAATTGAACTCAGGTGCCTTTGAGCTAAGATGTGGGTAATATTGAATGCCCAGCTCCTACTGAGTGGAAATCTCATATGATCTGGCCCATTACATAATAGAAATTTAATTTTTGTCCAATTTATTTCAAACTAGCTCTCAAAGTAATGAAGTTTTCTCTGTAAAGTCATTCAATCAATTCAACTTCTGTTCACCCCCAAGCAGACAGCCAGAATCACATATGAGAAAAAAAAAATCTCTTACAGTCCTGATGCTTTCATTTTATTCTTTGATGGAGTTTTTCTGCTTATAGTGTCATGCTTTAGCTTAGATTCCACTCCTCTAGAAAATTTCAGTTGTAGTTTGCTTACTTTATTGAGGAAAAACCACCTAGAAATGCTTATTTAACCTTAATAACAATACAACTGTTGGACCTGAAATCACTTTTCAGTCCCCAGAAAACTAAACAGGATACATTTTGTATGATGGAACTGAATAGCCCAGGTCAGGTGATTTGAGAGCAAATAAAAGCCAAGAACCCTGAGGTTATCACTAACCTTCAGATCTTCTTCTTATTTAGACATATATCTGATTTTAGGGGGAGGCGAGAGTAATTTAGGTCTCGAGAGGCTTACATTTAATTAGTTTTTAATCCATTTCTACACTCAATGCCTCAGAGGATGATTTCATCTTTAAATACATCTAATTGGATGTATTTTAATTGAGAAAGCCTACAACATGCATAATAGAACTACCAGGAGTTAAAGCACAGTTTTGTATTTTAATATGCTTATATTTAATTTAAAATTGAATAAACAGGGTTTCAGTCTCTGCTGGAGTAAACAGGTAAAACCCAATTAACTTCAAAGGGACTGTTCCCAGTGTGTAGCATATGTGAAAGCTGTGGATGATTGGAGTCTAAGGACACCTGCAAAGTGTCATATAATGTCAGTGAAATTAAAATATTTCACACTCTTTCTGCAACACCTATGAAAAGCTCAAGTTGATTGTGGGAGGGAAGGAATAACTGCTTTGCTGTTCTTTCATTTGAATGAATCACTAATCTTGAATTAAATTATTAATTTTGAATTAAAATATAAAAATTTTGATATATATATATATTTGAGCAGCAGAAATAAACTGCTTTGATAAATAGCATTCCTCCATGCTGTTAATTCTATGTGAAAGCATTTCAGAATACTGGTAACAGTAAATATTGGAAGAGAAACTGAGCTTCTGCAATCTTTTGGGGAGTTTTTTGGTTTTGTTTTGTTTTTGTTTTTTGGTGGGTTTTTCTTGGTTTTGTTTTGGTTTCTTTTTTTGACGTGGAAGGACATTGCACACGCTTAAGTGCATGCAGTTTTTGGAATTTTTATGTACCATTTAACGAACTTCTCAAATACAGAAACATTTTTAGTCGATAAAATGTGCATTGCAGAAGTTCAGTTTCACTTTCACTATCAAGACTAACATAGTCTGATATAATGGAAGCAGAACAGTCACTTTTCCATCAGACATGTAAATATTTTAATTTAATTTCCTGATTATATTGGCTTTTTTGATGATGTGCTTTGATTTTTCATTTTTACACATAATTATATAACCAAGTTTGGAATACAATTTAATTGCATCTTTTCTGCTGCCAATAAGCTTTGTAAAATTATTGAAAAAACTAAGATGCTTTATGACTTTCTGACAAACTGAGACCATGGACTACACACACAATGCAGCACAGAAACATGGCAGAGATTCCTCAGCAAGCCTTTATGTCTACACAGCACATCCAAAAGGCAACACAGCTACCTTAGCATGGTTTTGCTTATTTTCTATGATGTTCTCCTGCAGTATGTATGGAAAGGCTCAGACAACTGTCCAAATGCTAGAAAAGGTACTCAAAGTGTTTCTGATTCCCTTTTATGCACAGGAAGACACAACAAGCCTAATATGTATATTAGTAAGCATGGAGATATCACATCAAAACCTGTGGATGCTGGTGAGAGCCAGGGAAAACAGCAGTTTGAGTTTTCCCAAGCTACTCAAAGGAAAACAGAAGGGAAAGAATTAATAACAAAGTTTAGCACCTGATCCTGTGGGCAGGAGGAGTGCATGAGAAATGTGATGTTTTAGTAAGAGCATGTTTACAAGGGGTGTTGCCTTCCTTGGACCAATGAGCTTATTCTATTCTTGGTTCAGCGAACCAGTCTGTAAAAATGTGCCTACTCCTGCAATAAATGGCTTCTTCTACTTTCTAGATGAAGCCTGTGCTGCTGTGTTTTTTCACTGCTCCCTAACCTTACATCGACATCCATCCACTGCCAGTGCACAGTAATTGTCCCATGGGGAGGTTCTTCCCCCAGACTTGCTGTGTTAGGATATACCTGCTGGGAATATCTGCCCCAGCTCTGAGCCTAGGCTGGCTCAGAGATGCTGATCCCAGGCTGTCCCAGCTCTGAGCCCAGGCTGCCCCAGAGATGCTGAGCCCAGGCTGCCCCAGAGATGCTGAGCCCAGGCTGTCCCAGCTCTGAGCCCAGGCTGTCCCAGCTCTGAGCCCAGGCTGTCCCAGCTCTGAGCCCAGGCTGTCCCATCTTTCTGCCCAGTGTGACCATGAGAGCCTTGGGTGCCTGTGCTGAGTGCTCCAGGCCTGGGCCAGCAGAGCCAGCTCTGACAGAAGCCACACAAGCAGCTTGAGAGACCATCCCTGTGCATGACAGGAATGAGCTACTCAGTGAGCACCAACATGATCATGTCTTGTTCAGAAAATAAATCCATGGAGAAAACAGATTAAGTGGAGCTACACAGATGTTTCTAAACTCTTACTACATCTAAAGTTAGCACAGGTATTCTTAAATATAAACCACAATCCACAGCACAACATAGCCTAAGATGCTCTAAAGATGCTTTTTCATCAGAAATAGGCAGCTCCAGTAATTACAATGTGATGTGCTGGTTAGAACTAAGGAACAGCAGAGGAAACTCTTACTCACTTCCCTGGAGGAGAATCGTTATTGTAAAAGTATCTATGTCTCAGAACAAGTGCAGTTGTTATGCACTGGCACTGAGTTCACTTTAAACTCCAAAGTAATGGCAAAAAGGAGACAAATTCTTAAAAGACAAAAGAATCAAGCACCAATTACTGGCAGCAGCCTTGTGAAGAACTTTGTTGAGCAGAATATCATAATCTTAACACACATCAACAAAGTGACTTAACTGAAAGCATGTCAACAAAAATGAAATGAGAAAAATCAGAAGGTTTTAAAAATTTGGACAAAATGCAATAATATTAAAATTTAAATGGTGGATTCTGTTGAAATGGATGTGGTTTATCTATCTCTAAGTATTCAGGATACTTCTCAGGGGAACTGAAATATTTAAGTAATTTATCTGTTTTGAGAAGTTAAACAGAGAACAGCTGATTATCTCCAGTTATCCTTTTGCTTTTAAGCCCACCTTTATGACATATTTTATTACATATTTATGACTTAATGACTTAATGTAAGAATGGATGTAAGTCCATAGTACTTCAAATCTCTTCATATTCCTAGTGCACTCTGCAGGCACAAGATCTTTCACTCAGGCATAAATATTCCAGACCTGTGTCCAGTGATGCTACACCTTCCTGTTGGAAAAACTTAATAAAAGTTTGAACTATACAGAGTAAAGCTGGACAAGTGGTACAACACAGAAGCACATCATTGCCATATTTTTGAATAGTGGCAGTAGTAGTTTTCTTCTGCTGAGTATCCTTGAATTCTCTGATTGGATTTGCTACATTTCTAGAAGTGTCACTGAATAAATCAGAACACCAGACCACATTCTATGAATTTTTGCCAGAAAATTAACTGCCAGTAATGAGTAGCAGATACTGCTTTTAGCAAAATAGACAGATGGTCAGTTAATCTTAGATCTTGGCAAAAACCTAAAGGGAATATTACTAAATAATAAAATAAATGAACATATCAAATCCAGCCCTAGTTTGAATCTGTGAAAACGAAGCTCTAAATTCAACCAGTGGCTGCTGCAGTTGTGTGTTTGTCATAGAATGTTGCCATTCAGCCAGATTTACGTATCAAGCAAAAGAGGTGGAGTAGTTTAATCACTTGTTCTGGCAGGCAAGAGATTAATATTAATTACAGGCTTCCAAGTATCATTTAGCTTCTTAGCATTCCTGGTGCTGATTACTTTGCAGCACAATTGTGCAAGGAGCTTGTTTTACATTTATTTACAGTATGTGGAACCCCAGAAACATGTCTTGTGTGTTTTGAGTCACAAGCCAATGATCTATGGGATGCATAAAACGAAGTTGGAATCTATTTACCACTCAAATATGCCCTTTAATATAGTCCCAGTATAGGCATATCTTATTTAAAGTCACTGCACAGAACAACATGAAAGTCTAGAATTAACAAGCAGTTAATTAAAGTGCCAAAGTATATCCATCTAAGAGACAGAAGACTAAATATCCTAAATTAACTTAAGATTTATAAGCAGCTCTTTGCCATTACCCTTTCAAAGCCTGAAGACACAAGTTAATGCCTGAATCTGCAAATTGGGTAGAGTATACCAATCTCTCTTCCAAAGTGACTATTCTATCAGGGACTGAGAAAAGGGTAATCAGACAAAACCAGCACTTTCAGCTCCTCCAAAACCAGTGCACAAATACTGCTTGGTCTGATTAAACAGACACAGCAACAGAATACTAATTTCAGAGCAAATTCATTTCAGAGCATTGGCATTTCTGCAATTCATTTTCTAGGGAGTCAGAAACCATAACAATTAACATGACAAAAGAAAAATTAAGACCTCTTCCCAGATTTTGATCTATAGTCTATTCCATCAGCAGACAAACAGGGAAAGACTTCTCTCCTCACCTGCATTTGGACTTGTAGAGAAATACTTACATCCTGATGGCTAAACTGAAATAATCTACTTGCCCTTGCACCTGGAAGTGAGTCACTGTTAGAATGTTACAGGAAAAGTTGTATAGAACAAACTATAGCTTTCAGGTTTAATGGCTGTAGGGGAGATAAGAGATTTTGCTGTCTGTGAAGAAATCAACCAAGTAAGGATCTCACCAATTTAACTCAAATCAACACAAACATTTTCTGATGGTTTTCTGATAAGGAGAAAAAAATTCAAAAGGAAAACAGTATCTTGAAATGGCATAAGAAAATTAGATGCACTAGGGAAATTAGATGCATTAGGGAAAAATTAATTGTGGGATTAGAAGAGAAAGTGAATAAAACTAAAAAATCAAGTTAATTTTATTGTGAGAAGCATGTGCTATACAAAATATTCATATGTCATAGCTGAAGGAAGGAACTTCTCAGTATCATACAAGTTTAAACAATACAGAATTAAATACCCAATCCCAGATAATGAAAGCTTAAAAAATATTTCAGGAGAACAGTTTCTAGAAGTGTATTAAAAAATTTCAGAATATGTAGTAACAAAATCTAATGAGAAAATGGTTCATGGCATAAATAAAAGACTAAAGAAGTTGGCCTTTCATACAGCTGAAATGTCAGCAGGGAAAAAAAAGAAAAAAACAATATTTTAAATGGACTATACACCAAATCTGAGGATATTGATGAGGTATGCAAATCACTTGTTGAGATACTGCAGGGTGAAGAACTTGGACCTTGTGTAATAAAGGAAAATGTGCTCTATTACAGAGTGAATAAGAAGATAGAGGAAGCATTACCAGGTATCATAATTTTAGGTTAGCACAGAGAAGATTGAAGTGACACAGCAAAATTGAAGGGGAAAATGAGATCTCTACCACTGATAGGAAAACTAACAGCAAGGTTTAAATTGCAGCAAGAAAGGTACAAGACAGGCATCAGGAAAAGCCTTCTCAAAGTACAGAGAGGCAAGGAACGGAATATATGAAGTTTGTAGAATTTCTTACTCTGAAGGCTTTTATGGGTAGATTCAGTCATTACTGACTGACATTTGTAGGCACATTTGATGATGTACTTGAGTGGGATTTCTTGTTACCTTGAAATCTGACAGCTCTGTTTCTTTCTAGTTGCCCAGTAATTAACATCAGAATAAATAATTCTACTCTGCAACTTAAGCAGATCCTTTAAGTCAATAGCATCAAATTTTAAAAGTCTTGCTGCTCATATATAAATAAAACTATATATGCATTTGTGTGTCTATATACAGATACATATATTCACCTCCATAGAAATAAGAGGCACCCCAAGTAGGGTTATTATTGCTGATCCTTGTCAACCTCATTGGTTTCCTATAAATTCCAGATAACTTTTCTGAGCTAAAGAGCATATGCTGAGGTGAAGCATTGATAAATTTTCTTTTTTTAAAATTAAATTACAACACAGACTTGTCACAGGAAATTCTTTTTGTTGTTCACTAATCACCAGTATTGGGAAAAAAACCTGATGAGGTAATACATGAAATGCCCCCCCAAAAATGCCAGCACTTATGTAGATTTTCCAATATTCTTTTCTTCAACAATGCATACAGCAAAAAAAATTAAGAAAACTCTTTTATAATTATAACACATTAGTAGAGATATTTGTAGAGACAGCAAGGTAAAAATGCAGTTTATGAATTATTCAGACTGTTTGGAACCATAAAAAATCCATTTGATTAAATTTCTTAATCGATATAAAAGAAATAATGCAACTACCAGCAACACCTGGCTCAATAATGTTTAAAATAGTCTGTAAAGGACTTGCACTGAGCACATGAACTGCATTTCTGCCAGCATGAGTTATGGCTACAAGGACAGCACTTAATTGTCTAAGGTATATTTTAATTGTTTAATGTAAAAAGAACCCCAAAAATCCATCTTAAATGCAGGGGTACACCAGTCTGGTGTGTCTCCTGACCATGCTCTGCAATGTCACTCTTGCTGTGAGTTTCCTATCTCTGCTCAGTGTTGCCTGTACAGCTTTGGCAAAGTATCAGGTGCTGGCTGCAGCCATCTGCCCTCACAGAGTCCATCCCTCTCACTGAGCAATCCCAGCCCCCCTGGGAATGGTCCTCAAATGCAGCTCCCTCTCACTCTGGTCACTGACACTGAGATTGAACAGCAGGCACAAGGGGCTTGGTAAGACATTCTTACCAAGAGACTTCTTCCTTTCTAGCCAGTGCAAGAAGAACTCAAAAGCATTGAGGCTAGTTTTTGTCATCTTTTTTTCACATTAATTTTCCTTCCTTGCAGCTGTCTTTCCCAGAGGATAACCACAGTGATTGTGTACCTACCCCTGTCCTACAGACCGACTTCACATAACAGGCACTCCCTACTCTACAACAAAATTCAGATCAGAGTTTTCCATGAGAAATCCCTGATGATTGGTATTTAAACAATCAGTTTAATATAACAATGTCTCAGACAACTCTTCTTCCTCTAAAAACAGCAGTATAAATATTTGGAAAACTTGGTGGGTGTTCTGACTGTAGAAGACTGTGGGAAGAGAAAGACTGAGAGAAACTGGCAAAGATGATTAATAAAACTTTATGAAATAAATAATGCCTAAGGGTTAGCTGCTGCAAAGATAAATTGCCCCTAGAGGAGACAGATTCTAGTTATAGAGAAATGAGCTATCACTTTTGGATAGCTTAATTTATAAAAGAAACAAACTTCTGAGCCTAGAATTATTTATAGAGAGATATTACAAGAAGTATGTCTCAGCTGTTAATAATCATGAAAGAGAACAAGGAGGTGTAATGGTCAGTTATTTATCAAGAGATAAAGTGAGATGAAACGTATCCTTTTTTTTAAATCACCAGATCTTCACACACTAGTTATTTCAAACATTGGAATATTGATTCTCTTAGAATTGTCGCATTATCATATTCATTCCTGATGGCAGTATGTCATTTTTGAAAGAATGCTGCAGTGGGTAGTGGAACAATGTCAATGAGCTCTGTGAAAATTACCTGAAAAGCACATTTTCAAAGGCTGTTGGTAATAATAAGATACTCTCCTAGTCAAAGTAAAACCTGAAAGAAATATGCTGTGGAACAGGCACGATGCTTTTAATGTATAAAGCATCTCAGTGAAAGGTGTCCTTTGCTCCTTCACATGAAACAGCTCTCCCAGACACAGGGAGGAGACACAGTGCACTTAGCAAGGCCAAGAGCCTCTCACAGACCAAAACTGCTGCCCTTATTTCCTTTTACATGAGAACCAAAGCCCAGGGTATTCAGACACCTTCTCTGGAGCACTGCACAGCCACCAAAGGCCTTGGTTCTTTCTGCTCAACATGTCCAAAGGGGAGGTGCAGTTTGATAATGAGAGGAGGCTGTCTTTGCATGTGCACATTTCATGTTTGTTAAAAGAACACATAATAACCATAATAGGGCAGCACTTTTTTGGGGAATCAAGCCTCTCAAGCAGCATGGTCAAGTGCTGTGTGGATGGTGAGAAGGATCACCATTGCAGTGGTGCAGCTGGATCAGGAGAGACTCCCTGAACCCTCCAGCACATCAGCTCTTCTGCCTGTGAGAATATTTTTTCGTGGAGGGTGATGTGATCTAAGATCACAACCAGCAGCTCCTACTGAGCTCCTCAGGCCATCAGTCACCACAGCTTTCCTTCCTGCTCCTCAGCTCCCTCCCTTGTGAGGAGGTCGAGCTCCCACGAGAACTGGGATAAATTTCCTCCAAGAAACCAGACATTGCCCCTCCTGTCCCTGTGCCTGGCTGAGCTGTGGGCAGGGGACAGCCCTGGGGCTGGGCAGGGCTGTCACAGCCTGTCCTGTTGGGCAGCTGGGGACACGACCAGCCATGTATTCTGAACACACCCTGTGAATAACAAATTCAGCTCTCTAGTCGGTTGCATTTTGGAGCATTTAATTTCTTAATACATTAAAAATAAAACAATGAGTAGCTGACAAGTTATTTTAGCATAATTGCCTAAGGTTATTACCATCCTGTCTGACAAAATTAGGGAAAAGTGTAATCATTGCTGAAGGGCAAAAGCAGTCAAATTACAGAAAGCTGGTGATAGCAAGTTAGTTCACGATAAAAATGTTAAACTGGAATTATTTTTAAGACTCTTTCCCCAATATTCATGATCAGTTTCAAACATAATGCAACAGTATCTGTCCATATGAAAACATAAAGACTGGGAACACAATACCAGAACACAGATGTCGTGGTAGAGGATTTCACTGACCTTTAAGTGATAAAAGCGTAGCCTTTCACTTTAATAGACTTTGGCATTATTATAATTCTGTCCTGGTTAACCACAAAATGTGAGTTATTACATATTTTATCCAGGTCAACTCTGTTAGGATCAGGATTTTAAAACAACCACAGAGAACTTCAGTAGATTACACAAATCATATACAGTATTTGATAGGTCTGAACAGCAAAAGTAATTATTGAGTCCTTTTAAAGGACTTGTGAATGTGAAGTGTGAATGTAACGATTATATTTAAGTCAAATAATAGAAAAAGATTTGAGGATTATTTTTTGAGCTTCTTGAAGTAAGTTTTCTTTTCACTTTGAAAGCAAGATGACTAGATTAAGACACATCACAGATAAAACACCTTGCCAAGCAGGCAGCCTCCAACCAGTCATCTCTGCATTGCACACCCTTGCACTGTATTAAAAAGCAGCTGCAAACACACATGCTCAGGGAATCACAGCCACAATCTTTAGCATATTAATATGCCTTGTGTGATGCATTAGGAAGGCAAAAGTTCAACTCCCAGTCAGCTCAAACACATTCTTATTATTTACAGTTCCTGGTGTTACCATTTGCCACACCAAACAGCCCTACTGGAAGTAGCCCTCCCAGTGATTAGAAAATTGAAGTAACTTTTAATCTTGACTCCCACCCTACCAAGGGTTGCATTAATGGCTTGCTTAGATTAGCCTGCTGTGCAGCATCACAACCCAGCACCACCTCTGTCACCTCTGCCAAACTGCTGCCACAGAGTGCTGAGAAACACCCTTGTTAACTGATGCAGGAAGGAAAAAGGAAAAAAAAACCATTCTGACACAGAAAAAATCCATCCAGCACATATCTTTTGCTTCTGTAAAGTAAACATCACCATGTTCTCATGGATGAGAGAATCCTTTTAGTGTGAGTGCAGTGAAGCTAAGCAAAAAAACAGGATGTGGCACTTTGCTTTTCTGAAAACCCTGTATTTCCTACTAAATCAACATAACTAGTGAATGAACAGGTTACACAGGTGATTAGGAACGGCTCAGCCTGGGTCAGTAAGCTCAGTGTGCTACTGTATTAAAGATGAGGTGAGGAGAAATGTTGACATAGGTGGCAGATTGAGAAGCCTGGGCAGTATTGCAAACTCTGGTTGTGAGGCACCTAAGTTGTCACTATGACAATCCCCATATACACAGCAAAATAATCCTCTGCTTGCAGCAACAGCTCCTTCTAGGTGAGGCATGGTTTGTTAAGTGCTTATCATCCCTTTGGGCTGGACACCCTTTGGTGCAGTACCTGAAATCAGGAGTACTGGAATTGTTCCACCAGAAAATTGCTGCAAAAGCTATGTTAGTTAAGCACATGTTAAGTGTTTCTAACAGAATTAAAAGCAGGATTCAGTAAAGATTTCATATCACAACTTAAAAATCAAGACTGTGCAGCAAAACTAGCTGGAAAAAAGTGTCATAAATTATACATTGAACTATCTGTCTGACAAAAAACCCCAAACCAACAATAAATGATCATTTATAGCAAGTGCTACCTACTTAAATGTTATCTATTTCCTCTGCAATTTTGGAGCCTGAAAATGCTTCTTATCTACCTCCAGTATTTCAATATCCCTTTCAATAATCTTTTTAAAGTGCCAAGAAGGAAACAAAGTGTAGTAAATTTGAATTAATGAGCAGGAGAGTGTAGAACACCTATCAAGCTGCATAAGATTGCCCTTTCAGAAGTAATTCTGCATCACAGCATATTGTACACACCCACAGAAATCTTTGTTGCACGTAAGATCTTTTACTTTCATTGCTGTCCACAC
This sequence comes from Buphagus erythrorhynchus, assembly GCA_013400855.1. Lineage (NCBI taxonomy): Eukaryota > Metazoa > Chordata > Aves > Passeriformes > Sturnidae > Buphagus > Buphagus erythrorhynchus. Next base: position 23,567 of record VZTT01048190.1, read on the forward strand.
ACATTCTTTCCTTGGAGTATGAGACTCAGTGAAATAAGAAAAACCTCTAAAAAACTTCAGATGAGAAACATTGTACATATAGTCCTAAAATTCATATACTGCAGGTATCTAAAAGACACATCTTCCTCCTCTCTTTCCACATTGGCAGGATCTCTATGGAAAACTCTCCTAATCTTCACACCCAGTCTAGGTAAAGCCATGCTATAGATGTCACTTTCATTCAACCCCTCACTCTTCAAATGTTTGCTCAGAATACATCCCATGCTATTCCTATAATAACCTTTGGCTTTTGCTAGATACATGCAATAATTCAACTGCAACAGTGAATTCTGTAGAGCTAAGCCACAAAGACCAGACCTTGAATCATAGCTCTTGTCTCATTGCTTCCCTCAACATCTCCATCTTTTCCTTCAGACTCTCTTCACATCACACTTACATTTCATTAAGTTCTGAAAAACCCAGCCTGAATTCCGGTATACTTTTGAAGGCAATGTCAGAAATAATGTCAATTATCACCAGAATCAATGAAAAGGTATTAGAAAAGTTATCCCTCATTAAGAGGTCACTGCAAGGGATTGAAAAATAAAGTTACAATAGCAATATTTAAAAACTGTCTGTTAAAAAGCTTATTACACCAGTGTACAAATACAAATGTACAACTTTATCCTCCCACTCCTTTTTTATCTGTTATTTTTCATCTCTTACTTCAAACTCTTAGGAACAGAACTTGAATATGCAGTAGAGAATCTGGAAAAGGACACCCATATTCACTAATATTAAGATATAAGCATAATCAGCAGATGNATGAAACAAACCATACAAAGCTTAAAAGTAAGACTATTTTTTTTTACATTTTAGAAGATGGTAACAATTACTGCCACAATAGAAATGTGTTTATGACTTCCAGTTTCTTAAACAATTTCTCTTTGATAACAAAGCCTGACTGTTTTTGCATAAGGCACCAACTAACAAAGTTGGTGTGTAACAGGCATTTTATACTGCAGTGACAAGAATACACATTACAAGAGAATTTCTAACACTGAATGATATATCAAGTTTTGATAACCATCTTCCCAAAAAGAATGTTAATGCCAT
>VZTT01048191.1:0-29438 GCA_013400855.1 Buphagus erythrorhynchus
TTCTTGTGAGCATAAAATACCTCAAATCAAATTGTGGATTAAAGCACAGAAGAGTCATGACAGGCAGGCTGCTCCACTGACACCCTTACCAAGGGATTTTTGGGTTCTTCAGAGACAGCCCTGCCTAGGACTTGCACAGGTTTGTAGTATGAGGGGTGAAAAGTTGTGCCTCCTCTCCCAAGCCTAACCAAAATTCCAGTCACAAGAGGCTCAGAAGATGAGGAAGAACATGAACCTTGTGTGATGTTCTTCCTTCTTGATTACCCACCATGACCAGGAAAAGCAATCTTCCAGATATTCCTGTGTAGTGAGGTTCTCCCAGCATAAATCTCATCATGACAGGTACCATCCCGTCTGAATTTTCTCCCTGTGGTTTTCCTTAATATCATGCCTTCTGCACAGTCATTGAACAATGTACAATTACCTGAGTGCACTGAGGAGTTTCTGTGCATGAAGCACCCTCAAGCTTCTTGGCAAATTCAGCAGGCTTGGAAAACATGACACTCTTGAGAGCATCACACCCATCAGAGAAAATTTTCTATGACAAAGAAGCATTTATTTTACTGGCCCAATCCCTGTTCTGCTCCCTCTCCCCTCAGAGCAAAGATGACACAGCTAAAGGACAGAGTAATTTTGAGTGAAAGTATTGCATTTGTTTTAAAAGCAACTCCTGCAGAAAATGTGCAGCTAAAACACAAGCCACATCAGAGCTGCAGGTGCACATCACCCACACAGAAATCAACTTATGAGAAGAGCATAATTGTACACATTAAATCTCCTTTAGATTTCAGAGGAAACATATGAGCTTGCCAAGGCAATACTTTACATCTTCAGCTTGATCAATCAGACAACATGAGGGGAGGAGAGAGAGTGATAAAAGAAAGTACAGCACAAAAAGCCCTAGAAAAAAAATCAATAAAAAATAAATAAATAAAGGAAAATGTTAATAGTTTTTTTATCAAGAGATGTTTAGGCTCAAGTTCCAAATGTGATATTTGGCACAGAAAAGATGAAACTGTGCTAGAAATGGATGAAAAGCACTCAGCAGTGAATAGGAAAGTAGCTAACTACTTACTGCCTGTCTTGCTTGAAGAAGAGCTTTTAACTAGCACGTGGGATGCACTTTCTTTCATCTGTATGGATTAATTTCCCCCACTGGAGTGCTGTCCAGCATTTTAAATAGGAGCAAGAGGAGATCAGCTCTAGCAGGCATTATTCACCAGTAAAACAGGTGTAATCGTGTTCATCATTTAAACGTCTTCATCCTATTAGTTTCATAATAAGCTTTTAATGATTCCTTCAATAAAAGACTCAAAGACCAACCCCTACAAGCTGGAGAGTGCTCCATTGTCCCGCCAAACCCTTTTCTCTACCATCGATCGCAAAGATAAAAATCAATCCTAGCTAAGCAGGGTGAAGTTAAAAATAAATTGCATGGATTGATTTCTGTTAAGACCTTTGGCTCCTAGTTAATGGAGGAAAAAATGGAGGAAAGAAATTTATATTTGAACACGGTGTATTTAGTTTCTATGAAAATAAAGAGAAGGCTCTATACTGCGAAATGAACAGTTAATTTCTCCCTTCTATCCTGTTTCACTGCTGAGAAGTCTCACATTAATAAAAAAAAGGAGTTTTTAAATTGATAACTTGATAACTGAGGTCAGGAATCCCTATGAATTAGCATAAACTCAGCTGTGGCTGCTGGTTGAAGTCTATTCACCTGATAAATTACTTCAATTCAGCAAATATGCTCATTTAGCCTATTCTTAAATACTCAAACTTGAAACATATACTCATGTCCTACTAAACATAAGCACTTTCAAGTGCTCCTAAACAAGTATGGTTACAACCAGTAATAATATTAAACTACTTCTCTGAGCTGGGCTTAGATATACGTAGCTTCTAGAATCAGGAAATTTTTTATCCCCCTCTATAATGCCTCAAAGAGAACTGTCCCCCTCACCTGAATTCTAATATTATAAATAAGAAGTATTTTTTTCTTTCTACTGAGGCTGGGGAAAAAAGGTTATTATAAATAAATTCACCCTGATAAAATCAGAATTTGATTCAGATAAAAAGAAAGTCTATAAATCCCATTTTGCATCAAATTACTTCAGCTGAAATTTTTGGACACACTTTGATGAGACACCAGGCATCCAAAAAAGGAAATATTATCCATAGGTTTTGTAAGAAGTTATCAGTGATTGTGGGTGAATACTGACATCTGCATATGTTTTAAGGAAACTCTTCTGATGCAAAAGAAGACTGAAATGGTTCAACAGATTTTGGCAGATGTTTTTGCTCCTCTGAGCCAGAGGAGTTATTCAGATGTGCACTGTAAGACTCCCACTCAGCTGCACCACACAAGAGCCTCTGGAGGAATTCTGGGTTTGCTCTTTCTCACTCATGCCAGTGAGCAGGCTGAGATGCTGCCCTGCTGGGCAACTCCCTGAATTGGGCAAAAGTCTTCCAAGTTCAAAATTACTTCAGAAGGTGAAGAAGAGCCAGATAAAAGATCAGTACCACAGAAGAGCATTTTCACTTGAACTTCTCACTTTCCATATATAATTCCTACAGTTCCTACAGGAACTGCAGCTGCTTCTACACTGCTGCAAGATGTGAGTAACCACCATCCCTTGCTCCTAAATGGCAACACCACAGACCCCACCACATTCAGGAGGATTATAAACCACAGCCAAGACCCATGCTCTCTTCCCAGGTGCCCTCACACTCTTTTCTTCCTTCATCACATCAACCTCAAAACAAAGGGCCACCAAGAGAGCAACTTAGCTTTTTGAACATGGGATCATCACATGTCCCAGGACAGCCTGAAGGAATACAGACTCGAGAGAAAGATGTGCAGTTCCCAGGGTTCCCAGGAGACTGAATCACAAATGAAATGGTATAGACAGAAGATAAGAAAGCTTCCCAGAAGGAGAAGTAGAAGCAGGGGCCAATGAGAGACAAGACACTCTTGAATTTCAGCCTGCAGCTAAACACTTTGATAAATTATGCCATGGGATGGAAAAGGGAAGTGGTACCCATGTTTCCAGTCTTTAAAGGCCTTAGAAAGTGATAAGGTACTGCCTCTCAGCATGCCTCTCTGATTAGTGGTGCAAAGCACTTCCCTTTTAAAGTAGAAATGGACCAGGATCTGAAGCAAAATGTCAATCCTTTTCAATCAAACTTTGCAGGGATCATTCCTTGTCCTTATGACACCACCAGTCAAAGAGAGATCTGAGAGGGTTCATCTCCAAAGGCATTTTTTTTTGCCTGTATCACCCCCAAACCCAAAGCAGGTATCAGCTGCTAAGTCTGAGGAGTCTTCTATACCCAGTGGTGTTGTCACTGCTATGGAAAGTGCTGAATGTCTGAGCTACAATTCAGAGCAACTTCAGCTCCTCTCTACTGGGACAGCAGAGTCTGCAGCATCCTGGAGAAAAATAAAGACATAAAAAACAACCAAGACAGGTATTGATCACCCATCCACACACCTCTGCACTGACTTACAGCCAGCTCAAATCAAAAAGGCCAAAGTAACCCTGAGGGTCTCCAAGTGCTGACAGAGACAGAAGCATAAGGGAGGAATGGGGACAGCAATAACTGCATGCCAGACTAGACTGGTATGATCTCTGGGGGAAGCCATATGCAGAAGGGTTTACACAACACATTAAGATTAATAGAGGGATGGAAACATATTTATGAGCTGTGGATCTACAGTCGGGGATAAAACAAACAAAAAACAATTTTGAGAGACCAAATCCTTCCTCAAGTCCCTTAGGATCTTGTGAATATGCCCAAAATCTTATCTGTCCCTTTTCTAACTCTATCAGTTCCAACTCATAAAAAATACTGTCTCCCTGTAAATTTTGTCCCACTAACATCCTTAGGTCACCAGCACTACAACAGTAGTAGTGCCAGCAGTCATGTCACACAATCTGAAGAGTTCCATCACTATTTCTGTCCATCTCCTGATACCTAGGCTTCTGTGTGAAGACACAGTCCTCACCCAGGTCAGCATTGGGAATGTCATCCCTCTCCACTGGCAGCCAGGCTCATCCAAGGTGGGAGTCCAGCCACCCAGAAGAACCACTGAGCCATTGCACCTGAGATGCTGCACATAGCCTTTGGGCAACCAGGAGCAGCTCCTTTAACTTGGCAATACCTGGCTCTCTATGGCAGCTGCAGGTCTGCCCACAAGGATGCTGCTCTCTGCAAAAAGCACTCTGCCAGGGCAGAGCTGATTCCAGGGAAGGCACTGCCCTATTCATGCCCCTCAGGACTCCTCAGACCCCCACAAACAAGCAACACTGTACTGGCACTTCTGTGGCCCAGACTCTCCTCACTGCCTGAAATAAGTGGTGACATTTGCTCATGCTTTCCTTCATTTTCAGTGGAAATTTTTGATCTGTTGACAAGGAAACACACACAGATTATCCCTGATGTTCTCTTTAAAGAACCTAGTAGCATTGATATTATTTGTTTACTAATAGGAAAATAAAAAGTTTTTTTTCCAAACAATGCTGTCTTACTCAAAATAGAATTTCCTGAAAAATAATCGCCGTTTTCATTAAAGCCTATTTAATTGTCAATACTTTTCAGCAACCCCAGTAATTCCATTAGAAACCCTGATACAAGACTTGCTTGAAAAATACGTTTCCCAGAATTCCTTCTGTAATTTATTTTTTAACATACAAATTCTCCAAAGTATCAGTACTCTAGACTCATCCCAAAAGACTATCCCTGATCCCTGTGTCTTACAATGTAGGCTCTGCAGATGAGAATACCATAGACACAGACATTAAATAGCAAAGTTGATCATCACATTAGCTCCTTTTTGCTATAGACGTAAGTCCAGACACATTCCAAGGTTTTCTCACAAGTAAATGACCTGTTTTGCAAGTAGTATGAATTTTAAGTATTAATCATGAAAGAAGATTATGATATTGGCTCCTGGTTACACTAGAGCAATACTGTGAACTGAATGAAAACTTAGACATGCAAGAGAGGTAAGATTTTTCTCTTAATGTATCAATTTATGCAGAATTATCCAATCCAATCCTGGTGATATGCTAGGCATGCTTAAATAACTATTGATAAAATAGAATGTCAGTCAATAAATTCAGAATGATTACCTACTATTTTATTCAAAATAATTCTTCCCACTTTCTCTTAGCAGCTATTTCTTTCTCCCCTCACCATTACCTTTTACATCTTTCCTCATGGACTATGTTATTTATCTCTTTTACCTGGTAAGCCAGTCTTTTCAAACTCTCTTCAACAGATAAAATTTTGAAGCATAAGAACATTCTCATTTTCTTGCTTTATACTGTAATTCTGAAAGATCCTTTCAGAAGTGCTGTACAACAGGAACTGTTGATTTATAATGGCATTATAATATCTTCTGTGTTCTTCTTTCCCCTATCCATTATGGATCACAGCATCACATTTGCTGCGAGTATAGTTACAGAAGTTAATGCTCCCCAGGAATGTTACAGTACAGGCCTGTTCATCAACTTGGTTAGAATGGATAGTCACTAGTAAATAACTGCATGTATAATCTAAGACATTGATATCAATAGCTGGAATTCATCTTCCCTTATTTTAGTTGTTAAAAATTTCAGGGTTTTCACTAAGCTCTACTTAGGTTCTTTCTAATATTAATGAGAAAGGGACACTCAAAGAGACACCTATCTCATATTGACATAGGTGAAATAAGAGAGAAATTGCCCCTGAAGGTTTTGATCTCTGTAACTTTAGAGGAGCACTAGACTAAAAGTTTAGACTAAAAATCTACTGGGTTAATGACAAAAGCTAAAAGAAACAAGTTCCTCTCTCCACTCCAAGACATTAATTCTGATTTGTTCCAGAACAGACATATCAGAACTCATGCACCAATCCTTTATGCAGCTATTAAACCTCACCAGCTTCTTAACATTTAATTTGATATTTATTTATTAATCTCTAATATTTAAAATTCTAAAGACCAGGCTCCTACACCTCTGTCCAAGATTATCCAGATGGAACAACACACGTGAGACATTGCAAGCAGTCAATCTGACACATCCCATAATAGGCAGCAACACCACACAGTCTGTGACACTAATACATCCAGGACGTCTCAGCACTCCTACATGTGCTGGATTTCACACACCTTCAGCTCAGGGTGTGCTGGCAATCTGAAGTGCCTGCGTGGCACTGGGGCTCTGCACAGACTCAATCCCTGCCCAGCACCTGCCCCCACTCACAGCAGGCTGCAGGACAGGCAGAAACCCTGCCAGTGTGATACCAAACACAGGGAAAGGGATAGACAGCCTGGGAATGGAGAATCTCCTGCGCAAAGCAGCACTGATGTTCTGTGTGTATATTTAACAGCTTTTTAAAGTGTGGGGATGTGATTTTCAATTCAAACACCCATTACGCTATAATAAAACCTTCCTAAGAATAGTCAAGGCACTTGAGTATTACATATACATACATGCATGTGTTTGTATACTCACACACACACAGAGGCACATTTTTTTAACTTGAAGCTTTTAGCAGCTAATAGCCTGAGCTGCTCTCTGCTGATTTGAGGCAGAGGAACACAGACACCAGGCCCATGTCCTCACTGTGAGATCAAGATTCTAAACAGAGCAGCCTTGTTTAAACTCAGATGAGAGCTGTAGAGTGAGAAACGTCTGTAAGGCCTCATGCTTAAAGAATTGGATGTTCCACAACACCCTTAGCCACAGACATAAACCACCACATTAAGAGAGTCTCTCTAAAATAGTCCTCAGAGAGCAGAGCATTTATTGATTGGAAAGCCATGGCTTCTAGTCAAATCATGACTTACTAAGTTGCAAAAACTGAATTCACAGTGTTTTCTAGCAGTGGATCTCCACTGAGGCCAAAGGAAGCAGTAGCAGATTGGGTTTCAGGGGGGACTGATGGGAGCTGTGGCTCTCCAGAGCAGCAGATTCCCTTACTTTCAGAAGCAGTCTGCCAGTGTTGCTCAAATGCATGCAGTTTTCATACTGCAGTCCTCTCAGGCCATAGGGATCCAGTATCCCACCTAATCCCAGCACAGACTTATGAGTCTTCCTTTTTATAAGAAAGTCTGACAATGAAACACAGCAAAACTTTCTCATAATTTGGATACAGTCAAGAAAAAAAATGCTCACTCAAGGAAATAAAATAGGAGCTTAATGTAACCCGTTATTCAAAAAAGGAAGCTTGCATCTTTTTTGTACCACCTGAATCCAATCTTCATCTCATTTTGTTCCCCTGCTTCAGCATTGGAGACAAGCAGTTAACATCACCATGTCTGTAATCTCTGTGTCTCCTGAGCTTCCTATGATCTGGAATCACCACAGCCTGGCTGTCAGTTTTCAACCAAATGGTACATCCTCAGGAAGTGTTCTTCCAAACTGTACTATTCATTCTCAGGCTTCCACACACACGAAACTTAGAGAGATGGCCCTGTTCCATCCAGCCCACGTATGCTCAAAAAAATCTCAAAAACACCAAGTCTCTCATTCAATTTCTGACACATTCTCCTCATCTCCAAAATCATCACCAACTGACAAATTTACAGCCATCTTTCACTTTGAAGTTGCCCTGTAACATCTTTTCTCAATTTTTCTGCTATTTTACCTCCTACTACAAATTTTGGTTCACTCTATTAGCATTACTTGACTGTCAAATCAGCATAAACCTTTCCAGTTGTTAAAATAATCATTCACACCTTTCCTTTGTTCTTGTCTGTTCTGCCCAATTCATTTGTAGCTCCTTTATATTTTACAGTTAGCCACACAAGTAGTAAATTGTGAAATTTACGGACCCTTAATGAAGAAACTTTAAAGATTCAAGACAAGTGATGAGCAGAGAGATCAAGTGCTCTATCCCAGACTGCAGAGCCTACGGGATGGACTCCTAGCTCTTAAGAACTGCAGTCCCATGTGCTTATCCTAAGAATATGCTTCCTCCCTTGCACAGATAAAATATCCTGTGCAGGCAGAACTGATGTCCCATTTGCACGAAGCCAACCTACCTGGATGAAGATGTACTCGTCCTGAACAACGAGGGAGCTGACGTCGATGGAGCGCGGGAAGGGCCCGCTCCTTTTGGTCTCAGAGCACTCCTGGATCCGACAGGTCAAGTAGTGCGTGTCTGCAATGGGAGAACATGAACATCAGGAGTGCCCAGGGAGGAGCCTCTTGTCTGTGAACACCATCAGCAGCTCAAAAGAAGGCCTTGTCTCCAACTAGGCAGATGTTATTTCATCATCTGCCTCCAGCCTTTGACACTGCAACTGCTCTCTGAAGTTAGGAATTCACCACACTTCGACACTCGCCATTCCCTTCCTATTGTGCAGACATCCCACAGGAGACTGAAGTTCAAACCACAAATGAAGGGTACCAACCATAAATGCATCAGAAAGCTGCTGGTGAGACCATACAGAACAGAAGCTGCCCAGGCAGAATTCACCAATTCCTATCCCCTTCTGGAAGTCATATCCCTGTCTTCTCTCTGAAACATCCTAGCGCCTTGTTGATTGGTTTAATTGGGGTAGTAAAACACAAAAAAAAAAAAAAAAAAAAAAAAAAAAAAAAAAAAAAAAAAAAAAAAAAAAACCCACGCCCAAATCAACACTATTAAGTTTAACTTATTTTTCTGTGAAAATCACAAGCAACTCCCAAAATTAAGCAAGTAGACCAGGAATGAAAATGCCACAGCCATGAAATAGCATGAGTAGATGAAGATTCCTAACAGTAGTTCTGTGCACTGCAAGAAGAATCAAATGCTTCTGTCTAGAAAGAGGATGAGAAGACCATCACACTAATGGGATCTTGTCAGGCCTTGGCATTGTTTGAGAGGAGGAACAGGACTGGGAAAGAACATGAAGACAACAGAAGGAAAAAGCAGATATGCAGAAAGTTAGGACAAGAATAGACGTGCTCACCTCCAGCAAGTTGAGAGGGGTTATAGGGGACTAAGCATTATTTCACCCAGGCTAAGAAAAGGCCTCATGAAACAAAACAATGAAGGAACTGTGTTTCTGGTTGTGTGTAATCTAAATATGCCATCTCTGCTTTTCAACTGCTCTTCTGAAAACTGCAAATTAGGGAGAAAATGAAAATACTACTAAGATGACAGCTGGAGTGATAAAAGAGTCATATCTTCTGCACTGTGGCACTTTTACAGGCTTCCTAGATTCAAATGCTTCTTTGCTTTTCTACAAAGGGTGAGGACAGACCATCAATGAAGTAAACAGCAAGTTTATAAGGGCTGGGGTGAGCCTGGTACAGTGATTTTAGTTCACAACAGAAGATTCTGACATGGACCTTGTCAAAATGAGCCCAAAATGATAAAAGAGAGTTTAAAAAGATAGCCACTAGCCCAGAAAAACTGCTTACAGGATTCTCCATCACAAAAAAACTGCCTTGTCCTTGGTCTGTGTCCTTCCAGTGACAGCAAAATGTGGGGGAAGACGTGGAAAGCTCTGGGGGAGCACAACTGACATCCTCTGAGATTCAGCCAACTGCCTTCCCAGATTCTAAAACAAGATTCACAGACTGATTCACAGACTCTTTTATAGTCTTGTCCCAGCAACACTCTTAAAAATGCAAAAATAATGCAAGTCAGAGGCATTAATAATTAGACTAATAATTTCTAAAATATTTAGTCTAAAAAAGTCATACACTACAGCCAAGCTTTAATCTAATAAAGGTCCATGCCCAACCACCCAGTGACTGAAGGCCCCTGTTTAAAGGCTGCAGCCCTGGTTCTGGGTTGATGCACCAGGGATTCCAGGTTAATAAGGGCTGAGTCAGAGCAGTCACACAGGTCTGGTGCAGTAATGAAATCATAATCCCACTGAGGATGCTAAAGCAGCAGAAAATGTTGCTGGTGCCAGCTCAGAGTACTGGGCAGTGATTAAAGTGTATGGTGAAAAACACCTGACCTAGAGACAGTGCCAATAACCAGAGTATCAGAGCTCTGCTTTCTCCCAGCATAAAATTCCAGCAGCAGCAGCAGCAGAGAGGTCAGACTTTCAGCTGGCATAAATTAAAGTTCTTCATCAACTGATACACACACACTTGGCCCAGAGCTGCTATTTAGCTCCTCAGTGTGGAACCTAAGACAACCTTGTAGTGGATAAAAGCAACTGCTCAGAAAACAAGAGGGTCTTATATGCTGCCATGCTATCCAAAGAGATCAACAGCAGTGACTTGCTCTTTGAGGTAGCTCTAAAATTAGGCAGAACAAGGAGGAGAGGTCAGGAGTTGTATTTTTAGAAGCTCATTCCCTCCAGTACGTTCTCCCACACAGTCGCCTGGATATTCTTATCCTTCCAAAAAGGGGATAATTTGCTGCTGCTGAGTGACAGAATGGGAAGAGGAATAAAAATCTGTCACAAATAAATGCAGATAAATCACAAGTGTTGACATGACAACGAGCTTCCTGCCTATTGGGAAATGTGTCATTTTGAGTGTGTTACACCAGCAATCAAATATACTTGAAGAATGGCACCTGATTAATATTCACAAGGAGATGGTGGTGGAGAAGGGGGGTAGCTCACTACCCATTTTCCATTTAGTCTCTTGTTTTATTTAATTTCATATATTTTGCAATACAAGCCTATTAAAAAAAACAAACACAGACACAAATAAAATATCTTTTAACCTATCTGCTTTAGGATACCAGAAAGTTAAGTCTTGCCTTTTTCCTGCTTCCCAAAGAAGATAAAAAATAATTCCCTTTAAATTACGTTAAAAAATCAGGTAAAAAGTACAGCAGCATCCAGTTCAGTTCCCATTTGTGTGCAACTCAAAGCCAGAAACAATCTCAAGTCCCTGCTCAAGCTTCTTACAGGGTGCCATTCACAGAGTACATCTTCTCACATAGCACAAGGTCTCTCAACAAAAGCCTCCATCAAGAGAGAAGAGGCCATCCTAACTTCCAAGCTATTATCTCCCTCTCCTCCAGAATGAGGGAATTTTGCATCCCCCTTTTGGACAGCCACAAGGTAAAAGGACATTCACCCAGAGGGACAAGTGACATGAAACTAGGTCATGCCTCCAAAGCCTTGCATACCTTTCACGTGGAGGTGTATTGCCTAAGGGAGGTTGTTTCTATCTGGGCATTACTTCCAATTTACATACTGTCCTATGCAACACCAGAATTAAAGGGTTTGGGTGTTCCGGTTTTCAGAGTTCTTCTAGCAGGTTGGATTTTTTGTTACTTTTGGGATTTTTATAATGTTCCACTGCAGAAGGAGCTGAGAAGAGCTCCCAAATTCCCAGGCAGCATTAAAAACTTCTCATGCTTATAAAGCAACTCCAGCCACTTTCTCAGCTCATCTGTGAATGTGTCAATATGGACATCAAGCAGCCTGGAGGGCTTGCTGCAGCTCAAATCCCAGCATCCATGCCTCCACACAAACCCTTCCCACCTCACTTAGGATTAGGGAATGGCTGTCACAGATGTACAGGCATTTTCCAGTTGAGGAGCTTGAACCACCTCCTCATTGCTATTTAACACAGTCTTCCATCTTGAGATTCTGGAGTGTATTTTTACCCTTTTTGAAGTGACAAAACGGAAACAATTTCTTGAAATGGGAAGAGACAAACTGGTGAAATAAGCCAAGCTACCAAGTCTCATCTTTTCCTGCCAGCCATGCCAGCTTTGGCAGGAAGCAGGAGCACAAGAGGCTCTCTCCCCACACACGTGGGTCCCTGAAGGGAGGCAGTGAAGCAGTCAAAGCTGTTGTGTCACTGTGCTGAAGGCTGCAAAGGGCCAACCTGTGTGTGCAGGTGACTGTGACTTAGAGAGACACAGGACAGCAAGTCCTGCTGCTTCCTGGCAGCATCAATAAGGCAGCTGAAAGCAGGGATGGCTGGCCAGCATGGCTAATAGGGAAAAGGGCAGCTGATAGGGACAAGTTGCATTGGCAGATTGGCTCAGCTTAAATCAAGTCCTGGTGTCAGGCAAGATTTAAAATCAGAACATCACGAAAGTTTCCATGGGAGGGAGAAAAAACTCACTGGGCTCAATAATTTTTCCCCCAACGAAAAAGATGTGTAGACTCTCCAGGAATTAGTTACCTTGTTTTATCTTTCTGGTTAGCTTTCCTCCCCCTCTTTTTTCTATAATTCAAATCCTGTTTATTGCACTGTATCTGTGAGTGGGGTGAAGATTAGCTCACTGAACATCAGAAAGTTCCATATATCCTTCCCAGGAATGCTGGTGGATGCTTGTGTCCATGTGATCATAAGAGTTCCCTTGCATCCAGCCCTGTCCTTGCTGCTGCCTACTACACCCTGGCAGAAGGCACAATGCCCAAGGCTCTTACATGTTTTTGCAATTTAAAAATGCAAGCCTCGATTATTATTCTGCTACAATGACTCTGCCAAGATCCTGAAAAAATGTAAAAAACTTCATCTGCTACAAAAGATGGGAACAGTTTGAGATAAGATAGGCACTGGAATTATCAACATCTTGCAGTATTTAAGGAGACTAGACACAGGGGCAGATGGGTTTTTCAGAGACACAACCATTTCTAATGACTGGACAGACAAAATCATGTCACAAGATACCTTGAAGGACAGACACCAGAGAGGTGAACAGGACTGCCAGCTCCCAGATCTATAAGCCTATTGATAGCCCTGACTCATTTATGGATGAATGAGACTCCAGCATGCCCCACCACCTGTTCCCAGCTCCAGAGCACCTTTTAGGCTCCAGTGTCTGAATTGGTATTAGATAGATTCTTGAGTCCCATTACTGATAAAAGAAAAAAAAAATTAAAATAATCAAATTCAGGAGTCTAGTCCTAAATACCACTTCCCTTCATTCCCTTGCCTACTGCTTTTACTCTCTCTCTCTCTTTTTTTTTTTTTTTTTATAATATTTGACATGGAGGAAAATAGAAGAAGAGGAAAGAAAAATGCCCAATCTAGAAGAATCATGTATTTTTCAAGCTGCTAGTGACATGGAAGGCACGGATTCTTCTATCTGAATTGAACTAAGCAATGGGAATACTTAAATCCATGTCTGTTAATGCATCAATAAGTGACTGAGCCATCAGACTGACCTAAAAGAGGCATTAAGAGAAGCCTTTCCTTCCTTCTGCATAATAGTGAGGAAAACTGTCATCAGAAACTTTCTGATCAAGAGGAAGTAACTGCAGGGCCCCATTTTCCAGCAGGTGCCTCAGCTATTTCAGTGACCCCATGAAGGCCCAATTTGGTTGCAGAACTAACTGGGAGAAAAGTTCCATGCCTCACTCCTGAGCACCCAGAGCTGTACAATATCACACTGGGGAATTCTGTAGCTGTGAGGCTGTTGCTGCTCTGTAACACAAACTAGTATTGTTTTAAGGCTTAGAACCTCTGATTGGAGCAACACTTCTTTTGTGCTGTGCTGGACTGGGAGAGGAGTCAGTAGGCACACCAAATGGGGCCAGCATGGCCCGACAGATGTGGGATGGAGGCTGCAGTGGGGCTGTTCTGCTGACACTACTGGCCAAGCCTGACTGCCAGTGAAACCCTCAACACCATCAGCTGCCAATTTCAAAATGCTGAATTTATACATTAAAACATGAACCAAGAGCAAACCCCTGAGCAAACAAGACCTGAAGGAAGAGAACTGTCTTTAAGCTGGGAATACATCTTTCAAACCTTTACAACCTTGACATATCCAATATTCAAATAGCTGGGTGAGCAAGTTTAAACTTAGTTTGAAAACAGACTCCATCAGCAGTTTGTTTGCTTACTTGCTTGTTTTTTTTTTTTTTATTTGCTTTTGACCACTTCTCCCATCATACCTGCGACAGTTCACACGGCAGCAGAGGCACTGAAGATGCCTCCCTACCTTGTCCACCCACCTGTCGGCCTGTTTTCTTTTTCCACATATTCAACAAACACCTGTCACCCCTGAGCTTTTATTGCCTGGTTATTTATTCAGCTGCCATCACTAAACAGCAGTGGGAGGCCAATGAGAGATATTAGAATATCCACAACCTGAGAGAAGCCATCTTGATAGACAGGAGCTTGTTCACACATCTGGCCTATGCAGCACTTGACTAAAACAGAGAAAAGTTTGCAACCAACAAAAATGAGGCTTTTTTTCTCCCAGAAATCCTCTAACTCCTCAATCCTATGCTGTTTTTCTATACTGTCCCCACACCAAAACGGGACACTTGTCCCATTGCTCCCTTTTCCTCACACTGGAGTAAAGTACCACACAAGGAACAGATGCATTATTATGCTGCAGTTCCTGTGAGAAATATCTAAAATACTTTGGAGAGAGTAAGTCAACTAACTTCTAATACCATTGTCTTTGCTGGAGATTGACTATGTAGGAATCCAGTCCACTGCAAATGAGACTAGATTCATTCCAGTGAGGGGTTAAGAATTTTTTTTTTTTCCTATTTCCTGCTTCAGATCCAGGCACCTTTTCAAGGCCTGTAATGTTTTGGTATGGAACACCTATTCATACATTAGGAGCAAAAGTAAAAAATACTTTCAATTCAAGACAAAGGGGCATAGGGATATTCTAGCTAGAGGCTAAGTCTGACTGGAGGTAATTTCTCAAATTCTCAGGTACCACTTAGCTGTTTTGAGCACCTCTGGAAATGCACAGAGGTTCCCTGGTACAGTGCTGGTAGCCAGCCCTTTATGATTGATGTAAAGAGCTAAATAGGGAACAGAACAGATGCCCAACAGACTGTGCTTCTGTCCACCCTCTCCACAGACACAAGCCCCACAGCCCATGGCTTCCCTCTACAGGCTCAGGATAAGAACATGGCATCAAACTCCATGACCTACATCTCCCCCACCAATTAAAATGTAAATGGGGAGGTAAAATGGGTAAAGTGAATTCTCATTCCCACTCCATTCTTGGCTCAAAGCCCAGTTTTTAGCATTGCCTGCAGGCACTCACGTCCATCAGCTGTCCGGGCTTCCATGTGCACAAGGTCAGCTTCTTTATCCAAACCAGTCACTGACCTGGGAGAGGAGAGAGACAGAAAGAAGACGGTCAGCTGAAAGGCTGCAGTCAGACAGAGATGGTAAGGGAAAGCAAAACCAGTTTAAACCTCCTTTGGGACACCTGGTATGTAGGTCTCCACCTTTTAGTGACTTGTCTCCTTGTGTTTCCACACAGACCACGCTCAGGGGCCCTTCCCAGGCACAGGAGACTGATCCTGCCTGTCCCTTGTCTACAGCATCAAGACTATGATTGCTCTTGTGGTGGCCAAGAGAGCTGGTTTCAAGACCCAGCAAAATCAGAGTTCTGTTTTAATGCTGAAGGAAACAAAAGGGCACAGCAGCCTCATGCCTTCAGAAAACAAATTAAAAGGAGGTTTCATTTGGCTGATTAGAGACATGAAAGACTAAGTTTCCTAATTTGCCCCTGGTTTGCTGGGCAATATTGCTATTCTTTATCTCCTTTTCCCCATCTTCAAAAGAAAAACAGCGTTGCACATATGGTGAATTTCTGAATTTAAGAAGGTGAGAAAGCATTCATTATTCACACTATGACCCCATGCCATCCACAGTCCTTGACAATTACAAAAAGAGGCATAAGGAATTTCTTTAATCTCACTAGCTGAACTCAAGCACCTCAAGTCAAATCTTCCTGTGCATTGTTTTTTACTCCCTAAAAATATTTTTCAAAGCACATTAAAAAGATACTTTTCCTCCTGGAAGAGGGTAAGTCAAGCCCAGAACAGAAATGTTATTATTAGTGTCCTGGCTGATAAGAATCACTGAGAGATGAACATTTAGTCCTAGCAATGGCTGGCAGGGGAAAAAAAAATCCATAGATGTCCACGTGATTTATGGTGCTGCTTCTCCCGAGTTAACCAAAGGGTTAGATTAAAAAGAGACAATG
The DNA here is from genome assembly GCA_013400855.1 of Buphagus erythrorhynchus. Taxonomy (NCBI): domain Eukaryota; kingdom Metazoa; phylum Chordata; class Aves; order Passeriformes; family Sturnidae; genus Buphagus; species Buphagus erythrorhynchus. The sequence continues at coordinate 15,880 of VZTT01048191.1, forward strand.
ACAAAAATCAGTTTCTAATTTGGTGGGAGCTGAATTTGATACAGTAGATTGTAAATAATAGATTCCCTCTGAGCCAGCCAACATTCAGAATTCCCTAATGTTCTGAGAACATTTTTATCACATCCTTTTGCCATTTTCATCCTTGGGGCATCAACAGCAGAAACAGTAATAATAATAATAATAATAATAATAATAATAATAATAATAATGATGATGATGATGCTCTGATACATTTTTGTGAATCCCACAAAAAGCACAGGAACTGAAGTAAAGACAAACATACAAACGTGCTGGAGTTCAGCTAAGATCATCCAGTGCTGCAAATGTCAAAACAACTCCATTATGACCCACTGTGTAGGTAACTGAAACTGGCACTGCTTGTTAACGAGAGCACCACATCGACAGCGAGTCCATTCACAGCACTCTGAATTGTGGCCAAAAGATACCAACACAACAAAACAAAGCAGCACAGGCAGGGCTTTCATCATTCCACTCACAGCGAGGAACAGTCTGCTCCTTAATCGCTACCATCAGTTCCAGGCTGATCCCACAAGGAAGAAAGTGCTGTCTGTTATTGGTGAAGATGCCAGAGTGAGCCTGAGTTCCTGTGATCGTGCAATTATTGGGATGGAATCTTCCCAATATATGGACACAGTTAAAAGTGACAGCAGGATACACAGAAATTCCTTTAAATATCAGTGAAAAACAATATGGTGTGCTGCAGTATTAGGCCCCAGTGTATATAGAAAGCAATCTTTCTAGTCCATAGCAGAAGTTTTCTGCCTTTTTCAATGAGTAGCACTAACTGCTGTAATTTCAGTCATTCAGTAAGCATCACCCTTGTCTTTGACATGCCAATAGAGAAGTGTACATGCTTACCATCATATCTATTCATCACAGCTTAATGAAACAGAGTGGTAATTCCAGCACTTTGAGGTAAAGACTGAGAACACTTTAGGGACTTGCCCTGCAGCCCTTACCAACAGGTTTCCTACTTAAATTCAGCCTTAAATGCATCCATCCTGGCACGTATCCTTCTGGAAGCCAGACACCAGACTCAGAGCCAGACCTACTCAGAGCCATTTGCTGCATCCTGACAGCACGATGTCAGATGGCTTCACCTGGGCCCCTGACATCCTCTGGGTCTCCCCCCTCCCCTCCCCATGGAGAGGGCACTGCATCTCCCCCTGCAGCAATGGAGCAAAACTGTTCTGGCCCAGGTAATAAGACATATCAGTCGCCACAGTACTACTCATTTTAAAAGGGCCTGCAATTAGAAGAAACTAAGTATATCCTAACAAAATCCAGAATACTCATTACTGTTGTGCATTTGCATACACAAGCTCTGTGGATCTACTCATAATGCCTCTCAAGTGTGCACAAGAGAATGAGAGGGATCTTCTGAAACATGTCATTCAAGTTTGAAGTTCCTTTCCAGTGCCATCTACTTGTTCCCTTAATTAGTTTTGACAAGCCTAATGGTTCTTTTCAGAATAACAACGATGACAAAAAAGGACTAGCACACAGCACACCCCTAGTACTCCTCTGTTCACTGAATGGTGCACTGCAGTTGAAAAGCTCCCAAAGTGTTCTGCAACCCAAAAGCAAGACAGGCTGCTCTATGTGCAGGCAGATAACAAGGCTGAAAAGTGATGTATTGGTCATCCTTCCTTCACTCAGACCAAGTTGCTCTCTTATACCAATGACTGATGGCAAAGCACATCCCCAATCAATGCTGTTTCTTCATGCCTCACCTCACATCTGTTCCCACTGGCATGGAACAGAGCTTTGTTTTGCATTGCTCTGACTCTTGAATTCAGGTATTTTTAGTAAATGGGCTCTCATCATTTGTCTGGAGGAGCTTTACATGAAGAACGCAGAAAGTCAGCAGTGGAAAGAGCAAGATGTAATTGCAGATCCTAAAGTACAGCTGCAAAAACACACACACTGACTAAAGCCATTCCTTTATCCCTTTACCACGTTGTAATTCTCTAGCCTTGAGAACTCTCTACAACAACCTCTCAGGTCCAGCAATACAGGAGCAGCAACAAAACAAGAAGAGACACTTTCACAGCCTTGTATTTTCTTACACATTATCTCTCTGAAGAACATTTATAGGATGCACTGCTCAATATTATTCAAGCAACTAAAGCATGTTGAGGAGAGATGTCAGCATCCCCTGACATACAACCAAGTGTAGCCCACAGAGTGGGGTGGCTGGGAAAGCCTTTCATGGTGCTCTAGCCAACAACCCTGTCCAGAGGCTTACAAAGACAAGAGTATTTAACACTCAGGAGCCTGAGGTCCTGACCCATGGCCACACAGCTCTGTGCATATAAATTCTAGACAGCAAAATTAAAACCAAGGTTCACAAAATGCACCCGTGTGTGCTGATGTCTTGGATGGCCGTAGGGAGTAAGAAAAGGCACCCTCACCGTGAGGAACTGAGCTAAATCAACATCCTCCACCATCCCTGTTCATTAATCACCCCTCGCTTGAGAAAATGCTGAGAGGATGCAGGCAATAGTGACAGGAAAGGTCAGCTTTTCCTGCTGACACGTTCCCCAACTGCTGCAAAAGCAGTTTTCAAAATGTGGAGCCTGCAGCCAGAATTGCAGCAGGCACAGGATAATTTTCCAATTAAGAATTCAAACTACCTCTGAATTCCATTAAAAGGAAGAATTGTTACTTTTTTTTGTATCTTCTGCTGCTGCTTTTCCTTTCTGTTTTCATGGTAACTCTTGATTTTCACAAGATCTTTCCTCTCTTCTTTTCAGAAGAGAATTGTGTGCTCTTGAAAGTTGAGGGATGGACATGATCCTGGCAAGATCCTTCTCTCTATCCTGAGGGAAGAGCATTGCACATGGATGCACATTTACTATGCCACTCTGCTAATATTTAATCTCTGGGAGGGACAGCAAGTGAGAAGGGCAAGGAAAACACAATATTCTACACTTTAACTATTCTTAAAATGTTTCCCTATAAGGTGCTGTATACTTCAAAATAAAAAAATACCAACACATGCAAAGAAAGGAAAAAAGAAAAACAGACATTCTTCAGGTTACCTGCCTACTGCACATCCCAGCTCACTTTCTCTACCAAATCTAATGCCTTTCCATGGAATAAACAATTTTACCATTTTTTTCTACTAATTTTGCAGACACCAGGCATTTAAAGGTGAAAAGGAGCATTGAGATCTGGTTCCTCTAGCATCTTAAATGATAACACCTGAGCAATTCCAACTGCCTCTGTTGATCCTTGCTCCCTAAGCCATCAATTGAGAGTAAGAGATGCTCTATTCCTCTATCACCTGGACCCAAGAGTTTGGGAGGTTTGAGTGAGTATCACTGAGTGTGACCAATATTTGTGTTTGGGATTTACAACAAGGTAAAAGCAAAAATTCAGGTTATAGGAGTCAGCCTTTCAGGCTTGATCTGGAACATGCTGGACTGAGCTTTTTGCCAGGGGGGTGTCTAGTTTCTGACCAGTCAAAGTGGCATTCACCAGCTTTGAAAACAAAATCAAAACTTTTACAACAAACTGAGACTGCCAAGATGCTGACTTGAAAACTCATTTTTGCAGGTTAAGATGTCAGACTGAAGGCAATTGCCAATGTCCATGTAAAGAGCCAGAGGAAGCAGATGGATACTACCTAGCAGGATGTTGTGCAGTAAATAAGGGCTAGAAACAGCAAGGAACACACACATTGTGCAATAGTATGTAAAAGGGGAAAAACTCATCCTCTTGCTGCAGGCAACTGCAGTTAAATTAGTGGGTGTTGCCAATTAGTTTGCTATTATTTTAATTCTATCTTGCTCCAGAAGTGAATAAACACTTTTGTGCGATACCAGGCAAGCAATTCATGTTTCTAACTCATCCAAGCAACACAAGGGCCATGCCTGTGTGGATATATGGAAGCAGGAACTAATTCATTCAATTCCCACTCAACTGACCTGGAGTTTTCCACAAGGCACCCTTGCTAAATGACACATGCCTTTCCAACAGGCTTCTCCTCTGTCTGATATTGCATCACATTTGCCTAGGTATCAGTAACTGCAGTTGGCTTCAGGTGGTCAAGGCGATTCATGTATTAATTGGTCTAAAAGTCATGTATTAATTGGTCTAAAATCAGCTCCATCAGACATTAACTCTGGGCACGTAACAGCCCACATGTACCCAACCTGCACACAACCCCGGGCCAGCCACCTCACCATAAACTACCATAGTTATGAACTATACAAATGTTGAACTGTTGGGGCAAAGAATGTGTTTATTAAACTCATAAATACAGTGTCATTTTCTGTGGCTGAGCCGGGGGAGACGCTGCTGGATGCGTTCGGATGTGATGAGGTCTCTGAAGAGTTATGGGCAAAACCTCCTTGCACAGCATATTTCAAATGAAGCTTGGGAAAAAAGCTGGGCAGGAAGATACTGTAAGGAACTGTCTTAGCTAGGTCCCTGGAGCTTTCTACATCTTTTCCAGTGCTAATTTCCATGATGCTATAGTTCTGGACATCGGCAGGAGTAATTGTTGTGAGACTTAGCTTGCAAGATAAGGGGAAAAAATTGCCAAGTGTTTATTCTCAGCTAATTTCTTTCCAGCAAAGCCAATCCTTTTAAAAAGGATCCCAATGAATTTTAAGGAGGTTTTCTGCACGGTATCTCAAAGCAAACAAAACTTAAGGTGTTCATGGCATCTGCATGTGCTTCCATATGTGCATACTTGCATCTGCCTGCCTGCACCTCATCCCCACCAAATGAGACCAAATGTCTCAACCTTTACCTTCCCTGTAAACTCAGTGGATCACAGCCCCTGAACCACAAAGTTGCTACATACAGTTCTTTCATGCATAAACCAGACCAAGAAGAGAAAGGAGGTCCAAATCAATCCTCTCCTTGAGGGGAAAACTGACATTTAGGCTCAACCATGGCAACCACTGCCAGAGAATCCATTCAAGGCAGCAGGCTCTGCTGTACAGAGAAACATTTCCTTCTCTTCTCAGTATATAAAAGAAGGTGACTCCTTATATCACAGAAATTAACAGGGAAAACCTTTAAAGTATATTTAGCAACAGAAAAACTTCTGTTGCTTAATATTTTTTCTTTTCCTTTTATGCTAACATGAAAACCTATGAACAAATAAGTCTGTGTCTAGTTCTCATCCACTTAATAGGTCTTAGTCCTTCAAAGTACTCTGCCATTTTTTCCCAAACCTATACCATAAACCCCAACAAATATAACCACATTGTGAAATGTACTTGAAAAATGTTGCATGTAGAAGGCCAAGGATCTTTATTCACAGCCTGGTCAAGGTTTGAAAGGGCCAGCAACACAGGCAGGGCACGTGCTCCAGGTGGCATCCTAATTTCCCAGTGGTGCCCTTGAATCAGGTTCTTATGGGGACTGAGGCTCATGCAGGGAGTGCCAGCTCTGCCAAGCCAGCCCTGGCTGCTGGTCCCAGGTGCAGCCCCAGTGCTGGTGCTGAGGAGTGGAATGTGCTGCTCCCATGCAGCTGCTGCTCCTGACTCAGCAGGGTACAGCTGATCCAGGCTATGCAAAGGCAATCCTGAGGGCTTACCCCTTATCCTAAATGAATGTGAAGCTTTTTTTTTTTTTTTTNTTTTTTTTTTTTTTTTGCCAAGTCCTAGTAGCACCAGCACCAGGATATGGTGGAAGTAACGAAGCATCAGCTCATCAAGTTTGAGATGTTACTGTCCTGAAGACATCTCAAAGCCTGAGTGCATGGCACACCATCAGCTTCCTATCCCATATGCATCCAACACCAACAGTGCTGCTTTGGAGAGGGCATTTCTAGGGAGGAGAGAGGGGATTTTCCTGGGGTTTAGAGGTCTCCAAGTTTTATGGTGCACAAGTTTTAAGCACATTCCAACACAAGGGCTTGATTCTATTTTGCCTTCTTCTGGAAGGGACGCTTTTTTGCAGGACAATTTCACTTTTGTTATTCTAAATTTCAAGTCCCTTTAGGAGACAAGAATAGAAGTGTATTTTTAGATTTTTGCATTTGCTTAAAATTAGTTTAGCACCTACTATATTATGAAGCCCAGTTAATTAATGTCTTCCCAATGCTTGGCTACCCTCCTTGAAAGTCATGTACATGGGGAATTGCTATGGATTATTGCTGTGCTTTTTCATGAAACATGAATCAGCCCTGCTTCAGATCACTTTAAAAAAGCAAAGTACATGCTCAAAGATCCCTCAGCTCAGCCTGGCAGTCCTGTAACAAAGATTTCGCTGGAGTTACTCCTCCCCCTCAAAGGAAATGCTTGTCATATTCCTCTGAGTTTGTTTTCTAGCAGAAGTATCTTAAACATGACCCATTCAAGAAATGTTTTACACCAAAATAGGGATTACCAGTTCACTGTGTGTTTAATTGTCCTCATTTGTACAAATATTTTCCAATTGTAAACATGACATGCCCAAAATGCTAAGGCTCAGTGATTCAGCTATTAACAGAGGCCTAGGCAGAATAAAGTGCCTCTGAAAAGCTTCAGAGCAACAGCATCATTTAATAAATGAATGCAGCAGTAGATGGATAAAAATAAAGCTTAAATCGTCCAAAGAGAGGATTCCAGTATGAAACTTGGCACAGACAGTATGTATAGGATTTGCTGATGAGCCCCACATGCCTATGAGCATTGTACATTGTATTAATCAAGGAAGAATGAGTCTCTACATTCCCTGTTACAGGATATTGTGAAGAATCACCCTGGGATAACATCTAACATTCTGGAAATGAATTTGTGGTTCATTTCATGCATTTTGGGGAAAAACAATATGAAAAAATAGATTTGTGTCACAAGCCTTTTGTGACAGTTGTTTCTCTGCATTTCAGACACTAACCTGAAGAGAACAAATGGCTTATTTCATTCTTTGACTTTTAGCCATCAGCCAGATAAAGAAGAGGGAAAGCAAGGAATGAAGAAGAAAGGTAAGGAGAAGAAATACAGAGTAGAATAAACTACTCTGGACCAGCAAGCATAAATGCATCCTTGCTCCCCAAAAAATCACACTCAATTAGCAGCTGAGAGAGAGATGCTCATTTGTCCCAACACCACTGGAGGAAAAGACAAATAAGCAGGAAACAAAAGAGATTCTGGCAGCAGACAGGTATCTAAAGACAGGCTCTGTCTGTAGAAACAGCAAGTCTGTGTGGCTATGATTTGTTAAAGCAATAGTGACATGAGGTCAGCAGATCACCAAGTGTCTCATGACAAGGCAGGTTTGCATTCAAGACAGAAGCATCCTCAGAGGCAGAATGGAGAGATGAATAAAACAGACACAGTCACATGCTCTGTCAGTGAAAGAGCAGCACTGTAGCAGGAGAGACCAGAAAAAACAGAGATCTTTTGTGGGTCCTTTGCTCTGAGGTAGGCAGGTGAAGAAACAATAAGGACAAGGGGGCTGAGCAGGAGGCACACTCCCAGCTCTTCACAACAGCAGCATCCCAAAGCATCCTTATCCCCAAAGCATTGCCCTGATCAAGTGAGAATGCTCAGGGCAGAATGCTGCAGTGGCAGTCATGTCAAGAAGCAAAGGTGTGTGGTCAAGCTGCAGGTAAATCAAGAGTTTGTCTTTGTTGGGTTCGTAATCTGTTGTTACAGAGGAGCAATAAAAGGAAAGAGAAGTACAAGGCCAAATGAAAAGTAATACTCTGCTGGTTTCTATCCTCAAGGCAAATTCCAAAGTGCCAGCACACTGTTCAAATCTAATGATTTGTAGAGAGAAAAAAAAAGAATTCTGGAGAAACTACTGCAGATCTAGAAATGGCTTTAGGGAGTCACTATTACAGATTGCCCCTAAAATCAATATTGTAATGGAACATGTCTCCTTCACTCAAAGACTTTCAATCAAAACCTGAAAACCAAAAAAGCTGTGAGCAAAACCCAAGAATCTGTCTATACCCTTTGGCCAAAAACCTGACAGAGTTTTTGGCTTGGTTTTCTTTATTTTTTTCGACAAAAAGTAGGATTTTCTCCTATGTGAAAAGCCCAGATCTACTGAAATCAGCTCTGCAGTCTACAGGTATTATTTATTATTTCCTAAGTACTTGCTGGCAAACATAGGTATATTTCTCTCTCAAACTCAGCTACAGAACTCCTGATATTCCATTAAACATGGAAATGTATCTACATCCCATTTTTATTGCCTTCTGCCCAATGAAAAACAATTATCTTGCAAGATAATTACAGAGCTACGATAACCACTGCTATGTCCTCTTCCAGTTAACTCACTACAAATATGCAAGTGAAACAGCATCACTCACTGGCTTTTCATCCTTGTTCTCTATATGATCAGTAAGACACAAGTTACTGAATCACCATTATTTAAAAGAACCTGTAGTGCAGCTAATAAGATGCTCCGTTCTGTTCTTACATTCTGATGTAGCTTCATGCTCACTGTGTTTAACAATAGCAAAATTAAACTCATCTCATTCTACAGAGGAGACTCAGGGGAATGCCAGGGAATGAAAGGATGGGAGTTTCATTTTCTTCTCTTGCCGAGAATGAATTCTGCCTCATATAACTGCTGATGAATTGCCATTTTAAGAGAGTTTGTTAATTTACAACAAGCAGAAGGCATAAAAACGGACCTCCTTATCTTTAATGGATGTTATTGAGCAACACAAATGGTTCACATTTAAATTAATGCAGAAACATCTTGTCTGTTTTGCCATGATAAGACTGTTCTTTCTGCACAGCATGGGCTCAACTTCTTCTGTTAAATAAAACAACTGGTTTTGTTCAGCTTAATGCCAGGCAAATTTCCAAAAGTTCAGCAGCTGAAGTCAGTTCAGGGAAATTAACTGGAATTTACCTGGGTCCCTCCTTATTCTTTTTGAGAAAATCTCTCTGAAGAATTTTGAGGTATCTAGTTTCAAGTAAAAATGGTCCCTGATAGTGCTGATGTACTTGCTGAGGATAAATCCTCTATTAGATTGCAATCTAATAGATTGCAACTAATCTAATATATTAGATTGCAACCTCCTCCAATGCAGGGATGCTTCCAGCCCCAGTTGCTGGAAGAAAAGAAACAAGAGCTGTAAAGTGCATTTCTCGCAATCAAGTGGGCCATTGGGGATGAGATCTGGGGCAAAGGGAGGGCAGATCCAGAAAAGATGCTCACCCATGATGCCTGTAGGTGTTTTGCCACTGAATGAAATAGCCAGAGAATTATGTCCATAGTCAGAGTATGTGAAAAGGCCATTCCTAAACTTCTCAGAACAGCAGTGATTTTAAAAGAATTCCCAAATGTTTATCTTTCCATCATCAGAAAACAAGAGGGATTCTCTCTCACACTGAGAATTCACCCATTTTCCCAGAAATTGAGAGATTTGTATGATATAGAACAAAGGCCAAAACCTAATCCAAATTCCCCACCAAAAAAAAAAAATTAAAAAGTGGGAGACTATTCCTTGCTAGCCAGAATGCACAAAATATGATGCTACTTTCAGCCTGGCAGCCTGGCTTTTGATTAGCTTTGCCAAGCTATGACAGTATGGGAGATCCCCATATGCCTCAGAGGGATGCATTATTCAATATATTAATTAGAGGGCTGGCTTTCATCAATGCTTCCTACAAAGTATCACAAAGAATTACTCTGGGACTGTTCCTGACAGGCTGGAATTAATTTGTGTCTGAGTTCACGTGCATCAGGAGAGCCAGGATGAAGTCAGGCCAGGCAGACTACATGAGTCAGCAGTCCAGCACTTCAGCTCCCAACACTGGCCTTTGAAACACAGTGATGGGGTTTGGATTTATTTGTTTTGATGGGTTTTGATCTTATTTGTTACCTTCTTGCTTGAGAAGAACACAGATCCTCCCACCATGCACTCTCCAGACAGACACAGCACTGGGACCCACTCCAGGGATCAATACCAATTGGGAGAAATATTCAACAAACTCTTCCTTAAAGCATTCTTGGTCTTTCTTACTAGTGGTTCATCTAGTCTGCTTCAGTCTCAGACACTCAGTCAAAGAGAGTGTGGGGGAGGTGGGGGTTATAAAATTATCCAAGATTAGCAATGGGAGAGGTAAGAGAAGAGACAGGTCCCTGGGAGATAAAGAAACCTGACAGATGAGAGACCAAAGCCAAAGGCTTTTTGATGGCTGAAAGCACTAACTGCAGTGCAATGGGTGACATACAGTGGTAGGCATTAGATACAAACCAAATGAGTAGAAATATTTCAATCCTTACTTTTTTAAGGCCTTAAGGAAAAAAATAACTGCCAGCCACAGAACATTAAAGACATAAATGTGGCAAACATCACAAATTGTACTAAAATCACAACCAATCACAAATTCTAAAAGCCTGACAATATTTGTGTTAGGACATCCATAGTTACATTAGTGGAGAGGGATAATCCTTCCTTCTGTAAGATACGTTGTGTTTCTCAAGCAAAAAGAGGTTAGAGAGAAAAAGAAGGTGGTTAGAAACAAAAGTCCCTCAAAGACAACATATTCCAAAATTGCCCTTCCAGAGGACATACCCTTCATTGGAAGAACTCATTCTTGCTGTGATAGCAGCCAGAATTACAGAAGTGTATACATAACGTGGCACTTTATCATGCAGCACTTTACTTAGGGTTCACTCATTATGTACTTCATGGGTTTTAAAGGAGAATTTAAAGTATTTAGAATTATTTCCCTTCAGAATCACACAATCACATACAACCCTTCTAGCCACAATGTTTTCAGTATGTTCTTTTTTTTTTTCCCTCGTTAAAAGAGCTTTGAGCCTAGGCAGCCTGATTAGCATGACATCCATGGGACTTCATAGAAAAGTCAAACATTATTTTCCTAGGAAAGCAGGCAGTAAGGAGAGGAGCACCACACAATACTACAGCATCCATCAGCTACGACTTAGAGCTTACATTCATAGTACAAGAGATTAGGTCTAACAAATTTCCTTTGTAAGATAAAGTCATCAGTCAGCATAAACATACACCAAACTGCCAAATATCTTTGGTTGTAGTCCCAGGTAAATTAGAAAATAGTCTGTAATACTTCTCCAGTATTGTACTATGGGTTTTTTCCACCTTCTACAAAGATGCTTTCCCAGATCCAACTATTTCTGTCAATCTCTGATAAATTTGTTCCAAAAAGAACATGGACTGTGCTCAGGAAGGGGAATAGTAGTCTGAACATTACACTGACCACAGGCACTAATGGAACTCGTGGGGTCTGTGCAGTCTCTATAAAACAGTCCTGCAGCATTTCCCAGAGACAGAAAGTGAGGGATTTTCCTGTTCTTAGGGTCATTTAGATTTTTATTCTCTTAGATACCCATAAAATCTATCACAGTGTCCCTGGAAGAGCACTTACCAATCTGTAGTTCAAAACCAGGATAGGATTATGTTTAGGAAAAAAAATATCACACACTTTGTTTCAGATTGGACTCTTTCCCTGCTTTACTTTTTTCTTAAATCATATATTGCAAAATGAACTTTTATTCAAATTTTAAGGTTACTTAAAGACCATCCAAAAACTATCAAACATTTCACAATATTCCTTCCTTTAATTTTTAAGAGAAACATTTTGATAATGTTACCATGAATTCTAAAATACCTTTATTGACTTGAAATTTTTTCAAGAAAAATACGTACTATTTCAGCCAATAAAAAGTATACACCTCTATATCCAGGTTCCATTTATATCTCTGTCACTGAGCTACTGTGTAATCACAAGTTAGTCACCCACAACACAACATTTGGAAACACTAGATATCTATAGTGCCGATAGCATTAACTGTAGGAATACAAAATGAAATAAAAGACCTAGCCTTACAGTTTTGCTTTGCCCATTTTTAAGTGAAAAGGAAAATAAAATTAGGTTTATTATCACCATGGTGTTGTGGTCCTTAATTAATTAAAGTGACCTTGCAAAGAAATCTTTCAGTATGTGCCAAGAATTTATGAGAAAGTCTCATCTCTCCTCAACTCTTATTACAGAGCTTGAGGCTAGCATTTGGAAATGTTGTCCTCAGCTTAGGACAGTTCATGGTCATGGTGGCTTGAGTAACACATTCCAGATTGATGTTAGCTTTACTCTCCAGAAGGAAAACCTTCCCTGGGTGCTCTTGCCCACGGGGCATGGGCAGCAAGTCCCTTGCCAGAGCCCAATGAGTCATTAGCCAAGGGAGGCTCCAGTAACAGGCACTGGTACATGCCTTGGTGATGCTCGTAGGTGTCATCCATAGATGCCAAACTGGAGTCATTCCTTTTATCCATAGCTCCATGTATGGTATGGTTTTAAATCTGAAAAACTCCAATGTAGGATTATTTAAGAGTCAATTTGACATTTACAAGACTATGTTTTCCTAACACTAAACTTGGCTGTAAAAAATCAGGCAATGTTTCCCCAGCACTGTGCAATGACACCATCTGGTAGTTAATGATTAGTGGGATTTACAGGAGAGGCAGGCACATATTTGACTAACCATCTCTTTGCTGACAAACTAGGCAAGTAAAGTTAATGTCAGCTGTATCCAAAGGTCACTCCTGGAACTGCTGCTGAAACAGCCTTCGTGGACCAAGACTGGCACTGGAATTAGGAAACAGTGCTGTCACAACGATGAAGGAATAAAAACAGACACAAACATCTGTGTGAAAGCAGATACAAACCCAGATAATAACCTTTAGAAACACTGAGGTAAAGCCCTTAACTTCTTTCACACTAACATATCCAGACCAGCCTCCACTGTAGTCACCCTGAAATTCAGGCTGCAAATAATACCCAATGTATCACACTGGGTGATACATTTTATCATCTGTTCCTATCCAAAATCACAAAAAATTACTGAAAACCTTGCCATCAAAAGACAAAATCTGTAGTCTCATTCCTCAAACAACTGTGACAGAAAACCTTTAATTCGAAAGCATAACCTGAGTTAGTGGATACCCAGCCTCTTTCCTTCTCTCAGTGAAAGTCTTTCCTTCTCCCAATTTTTAACCCTCAGAGATCATAGTGATTGTGGCTGGCATTCATAGGTGCAAAAAAAAAAAAAAAACCCAAAACAAACCAGAAATCTGGTTGATTATCATAGGAAAGAAGGGAAAAAATAAAATTCTGGGGAGATTTGTTGAGGGAATCAGTAGTGTATTTGAGACCTGCTTAACATACCTAATTTTTTTTACTTGCAAATACAAACACTGCTCCTTGAAGCCACGCTAATGCACGTCCTATTTTCCTCCTCCCAGTGTCTCCCATCCTGCCTTGTGGGTGTTTTCTGTCCAACTTTCATCACTAGTGTGTATTTCAGTGGCTCTTACTGACTAGACTCATGCTGCACACTGACTTCAGGGCTCCAAGTATCCCCAGAGGCCTCAGAAATGCTGTGCATTTTATCTCTCTCTTCCGCACAAATGGGTATTCCCCACTTTCCTGCTCCCAGGCTTTGAGAGAATCATCCAAGATCCCAGAGAGCACGAGTAAGAAAAGTAAATGAGAGAAATGACAGAAAGGAAATGTCTAGCTGTAACAGGCAAAAACCCCACAAAAAAAAAGCCAGAAAATAACCAAAACAAAAAACAAACGTTCAAA